>LJZU01000065.1:0-33163 GCA_001513805.1 Davidsoniella virescens
CCCCCCCCAAAGAAGATTTGGGATTTAGATTCTTAAAAAAAAATTAGTTTCTCCTGTGGACGGAATAATAATACTTTTTTCTCCCCAACGTCTCTTGGATTCCGTGGGAACCGTCAGACTGGTCTAACTCTTGAAGAAATAAGTAATATGATATTGATGCGTGGAAACGCAAGTTGGATTCTTAAATACGATATAGTTATTCATCCAATCAAAGAAAAAAGAGTATATATAGACTATGACTATGGTGAAGAATAGCTTAGTACACACGTAGCTCACATGTCGATAATATCACGTACGACTTATATTTGTAGGAGTTATATCAGATAGATGAACAGCTAGCCATATATTTGCTCGATTAGAGTCATGAACCATCAATATATATTCGAATATCGGACCGATTTGCTAGTATCATATTGTCAACACTTCGAACTTACTATATGTTAAAGGTGGCGGTGGCGGTGGCACTACACGGGTAGGAGTACATTTTCTGCACTGTAGATCGATCAATAAATACCATGACTGATGATACTTTTTTTCACCTTCATGCATGAGGCTCAATACAGATTCATCGGTTTTAGGTAGTAAGCTTGGCCCATGAGTTTGTTGTCAGAGTTGGAACCGCATCTGTTGGCACGGAATTCCTGTCCACAAAGTACAACGCAATATAGTTACAGTTACAAAGGTTCTCAAATGAAATTTAGTAGCAGAAATATTGACAGCTTTTGTGCTGTTCAATTTGATTATGTGTTTAAAAAAGATAACAATAAGGAATGATACTAGCGGGAAACGACGGCCATCAGCATGAAAACAAAAGGAAGCAAAAGAAAAGATGGCAATATATCAAAAGCAGTCCGCCAAAAGAATATAAAACGAAAAAAGGAAAGGCCTAGAAAAAAGGGGAACAAAACTCCCGTCTGTGAACGATATCATGATAGTTGGTATCACGGCCGAAAACAAATGGCCCATACATCGTACCCATGATATAAGGCATGATGATGGAATCACAAAACCCCTGAACTCTGCAATGAAAGAAAAAATAAGAAGCGAGTACTGTCACGCCCAACCAAGCAAAAAAAAGATATCGTACACCCCGCTCCCTGACGCCAGTTGAATTCAAGCAAAATCACTAAGCTTCGATGGTCGTGTCAGCCATCGTAGTATCAGCATCTACAATGGTGACATCAGCATCAGCAGCCTGATCGGCATCTCTATCGATTTCTGGTCCGTTTTGCACTAGGTCACGGAACGAGGCTTTCAACCGCTCAACGTCCGTACTAGACAGGTCCTTCATCCAGGGACTAGACTCAGAAAACTTTGCCAGCTTTGCTTTCCGGTACTGACCATTGAGCTCGACATTCTTTATCTGTTGCTCCAGTGCTTCCTTACTGCCTGCAGGGCGATGGTAGATGCTGTATTCTGTGCTTCCAGGCCCCCAAACAATCTTAGATGTTTGCATACAGATGCTCATTTCTAGATTGGGGTCGAAACCCACGACATCAGGCAAGGTGCTTTCGTCTGGAGGATTGGCTGGATCCATGTCGAACGAGAAACTCCGGGCAAGAGCGATACGGGACATTTTCCCGACAAGGACGCCTTCGGTATAGCCGGTGCGAAGATATGCGGATACGTAGTATTGCCAACGCTCTTGGAGCTTCATGTCATCGACATGGAAAGTTGTGTCTTCCCTCTGAAGCCAACGAACTGTAAGGCGTGAAGTTGTAGGGAACTATGAGATTTACGTGTCAGTAGATACATTCAATGATATTAGATATGAAGGCATATCTTACCCAAGTAAATGCGAATACTTCACCGTCCTTGACACACTTCTCAACAAACTTTCGCATGTTAATCTCTGTCAAGTAGGAAGTCTCGCCATTTTCACGCGAAGTGAGATACTGTTGAACGATATCGGGGGTCTTTTCCTTGGCATCGGTGCTCGTACTAGTCAGGGCGAGGCGGCACAGCGTCTTTAGCAGATCTTGAATAGTGTAGAGTTTCCACCCGGCATTCATGTAGTAATGGCGAAGAACATCTTGGTACTTAAGTTCATCAACATCCCCAGCCAGATATTCTTCTACGAGCTCCAGTGTTTTGGGCCAAAATGTCGATTCCGGGTCATTCTGGTCGAAGAAGCGGATTCGCTCTTCAATAAACCCGATTTCTTTACCGGGCTTTGGGCGAGTCAACCGTGTTATAGACAGCTTTACACTGTCGGTACTGTTCTTGACTGCACTAAGGCGTGAATACAAGGTGTTGAAGATGCTGAGGAAGACATAGATAGTTTGGTTACAGAAAAGGTTGTACCATGGTCTTGCAAACATTCCATCCGCCTTCAAGTTCCCTTCAAGAGGTTCTAAACTTGGTGTTTGCTGCGATTGCGTTGGCTTAGGGACAGTCTTTAACCAAGATTCGCAGGGTGGTGGTGCGGGGTACGAAGAATCATCATTGGCATCCGCCATATCTTCATCATTTGTAGATGTGACATCGGGAGTCGTCTCTTTAGGATTTGATGCGTCATCTTTTTGGCTTCGCGAACGACTGCCATTGCGGCTGGGATCAAGGACGCCGCGGAGGAGATCAGACTTCTTACCGTTTTTACGACGCGAACTTGACAACGTATAGGGGACATGGTCCTCTTCATCTGACGAGTCAAGCTGAATCTTGGGCATTCGCTCAAGAACCATGTCTTCTGGAAGATCGAACATGATGGGCACAAAAGTTTCGAAGAATTCAAGAATACGCTCTTTCTCGGAAATGCTGTGTTGCGCGCTGTGGCTGATGTAGAGCAGCATGAGACGCAGCAAATCCATAACGACATCTTTATCATCAAAGGTCCACGCGAACTGATTATGAGGAGCCTTGCCCTTGGACTGGCGTTCACGGCGCTGGCTTTCGTGGCGGGTCTTGATGAGATCTACTAAGTGCTTGGCAGATAGGTTGCGCTTGTCATTCTGCTTGACCAGGATACCCATGTGGTCAAGACTACGGAGGTGCATAGCCTCCGTTTGAGCACGCCAAACTTTCTCCCATTCACGCTGCGAAAATCTCCATTCCTCGTCCTTGTGCTTCATCCGAGCCAGGACAATAGGCACAACAGCAAAAGGGCTGTTGAATAGATCATTAACAACCTCAATGCCGCGATCACCGTATATCTTTTTACAGACACGCTTGAAGATGGAAGTACTCTGACCAGACATGGCAGCAGGCATACGGAATTGTTCCTGCTCAGCGGGACTCATGATAAGCATTTGCTGGGCGATAGGTTCCAGTAATTGGATGCATTTGAGGTTGGCGCTGATGTAAAAATCATAGTCATGGCGTTCTTCTTCGATTCTATGAAGACCTTCTTCAAAAGCGTTCTTACGGTGGGCAACGAATCCAGAGTCCTCAGAGGCCCAGGTAGGGTGGGATGCCCAGTCGTCATTGAGCACAGAGTTGCACAGCTCATCACGGCCATTACACGGCTTAAGACGTTCTCTCTTAGGCAGCAAGCGATAACTAGGACCATATCCGCGGCAGTTGCTGAGGGAAACCTTGTCTGTTGGTGGTTCGGGTTTATTCACAACAGATTGATCCTGGGGTTCAAAATCGAGAAAAAGCTTCCAAGATGTCGTTAGCTCGGGATTGCCCTGGAGGTAAGAAAATCCCTTGTGATAAAGTGTTGACCGATCGATAATCTGCTGGCTGAAGAGATTGCAAAGCTTTACGAATTCAGTCATGGCAGACTTATTACCCAGATACTTCTTAACTCTGTCGAAGAATGCAACATCATCTTGGCTAGAAAGAGTCGTCCCTTGTGGAGGAATTGGTTCAGGCATGAGAGGAGTCAATGTTGGTTCAATGTGATCAGAACCGTTCTTGTGTGTAATCTTTGCACGTTTCACTCCAACAGAAGCAGTGGCCGTAGTACGAAGGCTAGAATTGCTAGGCTCGGCGGGAGATGCTATTGGGGCCACAGATGACTTATCGAGACGGGGCCGTTTCTTCGTGTCTTTGGTAGCACTCGCTGGTGGTGCGAAACTACCAAGAGGTGGCATTTTCTGGCCATCACGATTAGGCTGTGGCGTCTGCATCAAAACATGAACGGGCATTTCCTCTGTTGTGCGGCTAGGTGTGGACTTAGATTGGCCCGTGGTTTCAGGAAGGAACTGTTTGAAGTCTTCCAGCAGATCTGGAGCTGATGAGAAAAGGCCAGTGACCTGAGCATAAACTTCCGTAATCGCTTTAGATTCGCGTTGGTACGTTTGAAGGATTTCAAGGAAGTTCTTGTAGATTTCGGGCTGGTCCTGGAAACGATTCTGTTGGATCTTGAATTAGTAAATGATTCTGGTAATCGCAAAGGGCTATGGAAATTTACCTTGATCTTGTTGACATAACTTATGGCATGATTGAATTCAACTGGGCCGCGCTTTTCCATATTTGGCTGCTGTTGGCCATTTTGTGATCCAGGGCCTCCGCCAGGTGCTGGTGTGTGAACGTTAAGGGGTGCTGGAACTCCAGTAGAAGGAGGTATACCAGACTGTCCAGGAATAGGACCAGATACATTTCGAGGTTGGCCATGGGCATCGTATGGAGATGGGCCCTGGGGATGTCCAGGTCCGTATAAAGCCATGTTTCCTGGTGCTGTGTTGCTGAAGGTTGTTTCTGGACTCTCGATACTGTGCTGCGGCGGTTGCTGAGGAGCCCAATTCCCGCCTCTTTGGCCATAGAATGGCTGACTAGTGGGGTGATTGCTATCTAGCTGCGGGCCTTTGCCAGCGATTGACTGTAAGGTTGTTCCCATTGGTGTCGTTACACGAATGGTATTCGGGTCATTGTTCGCACCGCATTCGATTCTATAGCCGGGAGGAAGGAATGTGTTGAATCCCTGGATTAAATTAGGATGGCCGGCAAACAAATCGGATACTCTGTTGATGACACCAGGTGTATCGATACTAATATTAAATCGAGTTAGAAGTCAATTACCTCACGAGACTTGGTGGATTTTGAATCTTTCTTACGCCTGACTCTTGAAGTCTTTCATAATGTCCAAAAATCGGTTGTAGACATCCGGTTGTTCATGGAATTGCACCTTGACTTGGTCCAAATATGTAAGAGCATCCTAAAATGATCCGGTTAGAAAACGGTATGCAGATTGGCTCGTAACTGAGTTATTTCTCAAGGGCCAGTTTCCCACACATCAGCAGCAAATACACGAATAATGCTTACGTTGAGAATGGGCTGTTGACCCTGAGGAACCACACCCTGCGGTGGAGGTGGAGGATGATTCTGAGCTGGGCCTGGTCCTGGGCCTGGACCAAACTGAGTTTGCGACATGGAACGTTGGCTTTCTTGTGGTGGCAGTCCAGGAGGGTATCCAGAGCCATGTGGTTGAGGTCCATTTTGTGTTCCGATAGGTGTATTTGACATCGAGCTGTTGCCGTGCGGGATGGGAGGATACATTTGGTGTGGGCCTGGGCCGGAAACACCATGTTGAATTGGTCGAGCTTGCTGCTCATGTATGGGAGGACCAAAGTTTGAGACGGGTCCGGAGCCAGGAGGAGCTCCCAAAGAAATTTGTGTGGAAGTAGCTCCATGGCCAGCTAAGATTCCACCAGGACTATGGATGCCACCGGGAATCCGAGAAGCCACAGGCTGATGTATCGGTAAAGAACCGGCATTGCTGTGGTGGGGAGGAGGTCCTGAGGGGTATTGCTCTCGGTGCTGCCGCTCAACCTGCTCACGCTCACGAGCAGCCAGCTCTTCAGGGGCGTGAAGAACACGCTGGCGATGCTCTTCCATTTCGCGATCTCGTTCGAACTGTCTGGGAACCGGATGCTGGTTTTGGTTGTTCATAGTCGCGTAAGGTTATCTGTGAAGCGCAAACAATTGACGTCAGTAAACAAGCTGAAGTGTGAGCTGAAGTATAAATTTCGATAGGTTGGAAACTTTTTCTACTGGCCCGAGTGATGATCTATTTGCTGAAGGCTGACTGGGAGAAAAATCTTAACCAAGATTGGCAACCGGAGTGTCGCGCAGCTATGTGGGAGGAAAGGAAACCATAGAATGTCGTAGAGGGGAAATTTTCCGGTGAGTGAACTTACGCGATTGTTTCCTATGACGACTATAGAGTCATGCTCTAGCTATCTCATGGAGAGAATTGTGAGGTAAAAGACGGTGGTAGCGATTGTTGTTGACAAAATGAGCCTGAGATTGTTATTTGCCAGAGCTTCGGAATCGAGAAAGAAAGAAACAACCACTATGTGCAAGGCGAAATGGCGCTACAGCCGCGTCCCAATTGGGACTAGCGGCGCATTATCAAACGCGATAAGGCATAGTCACGTGCTGATATCCAAAGGCTGGGCTTTCCGGTTGTATTTCGGATCTGAAGCACCATGACGCCATGATCACTATAGGATTTTGATTTTGATTTATCTTGACTTGGTCTTCAAAGCTATGGGCTAGAAACCCTTAAAATTATGTAAAGTAATTTAGTCGTTAATTGTAAACTGTGATTCATGCTCCAAAACTATAAGTCCAAAAAAGCACTTATAAGATTTCTCATATCAAACCCTAACAGGTTCAATCTCCTAACATCCTAATTGACTAAGGCGTTAACCGCAGAGACTCTTCCACATAATTTCATAATACCATCCCGATATAGAAAGTCGTATATAATGCTGAGTATGCGGATTCATTTGCCTGACTTCTTATGAGAAGTGGAAAAAAACTTGGAGATGACATTAATAATGGCCAAGAATATCTTACTCGTTGTAGAGTCAGCTGCTTTACGATCGACATATTTGATCCACTCAACACCAAGTTCAGGGAAGAAAGCAAATAGAAGACTCGTGCTTATTATGAGTGTCACTAGGAAGTTTATGATCAACAAAACAAGCTTGCGTCCGGTTTGGGTGGTCGCTAAAGAGGTAATGTTCTTGATTGGAGTCGACCATGGATTGTGACTGACAAAGACCTGCGGAGCGTTGTTTCTAGCAATAGTCTCGTATGTGACTACTTCTCCGTGAGCAATGATGTTGTTGATCTGATAGGAATCCTCGGGGGCTCTTTGGATGAGAGGCTGAAGAGGAGATAAAATGCGGATGTCGACGGTATCATCGGCCGTCTTGATCATATGCCCTTCGCGACCAATGGGGAAGTGTTGGACGCTTTGGTTCTCACGCGTTTTCTCAACATAGCGGCGGAAATGGTATGACTCGCCAGGCAGAGGCATCGAGATGCTTAAGTCTCCTGCACTTGCGCGGAGAGCAAGGGTGACAAATCCGGCATGGCCAACAATCTCAAAGATATTCTGGTAAATCAATGAGAGGGCCGGGCCTCTATGGGGCCAGTGCCGACCAGCAATATCGAAGATAGGCTTCATGATCTTCATGATCTCTTTGGCCACAGTCGCACAGATATGTGAAAAGCGTGCGGGTACCTCAGCCGCAGCGATAAAGTTGCGAACGATGACATTATGTTTGTGGGCATCGGTTCCTGTACAGTTGGTTATCATATGTTAGTCAATGCTTTCCATCAAGATATGACTATAGCCACTTACCAGCAAGCTGCTCAGAGGGGAATCCAAAGAAGGCAACCTTGAGCACTCGGTCAAGGATCAAACGCATCAGCATCGAGCGAGTGACAAGATTCATGGCAGAGGCGCTACGGAGAATCTCACAGACTTGGTCAAAGCCACCCGTCACTCGAATAGCTCTGTGAAAATAGTAGGCAGTTTCGCCTACCTGGAGCTCGCGAATATAAGGGATAGCGTGCGTATAGTTGGGTGGTAGAACACCCTTTCCGTCTGTCCCTTCATCATAGATGATCCGCTTCGTAAGCGCCTCGATGCCAATATTGATGTCCCAGGTTCTGCTACCCAGGTACTCATCAGTAAGTCTGTCACCAAACGATGCATCTCCAGACCACGTAAACTGAATATCGTGTAGTTGAATTGTATCAAGAGCTTTAAGGTCAATAGGGTCTCTGATCACAAACATGGGATCGAAGCCAACACGATCACCAGTCTCCCACCCACCGTCTTTACCATAGTGAACCACTGCAATGTCTTGAGTGAGATGAGCCATAGTTTTAGATGAAGAGAAACGTATTACTAGATCAAGTAACTAAGCGTAAATTGGATAAACAATGGGTTCTAGCGAGTAAAGTCTAACCAACTATGCCTTGAAAAAAGAAAAAAAGAAGATTTAAATAGAAGAGTGATGCTAATGATCTGGAAACAATGAATGTTGGCGTGCTAACTTGTAAAGATCAAGAAGATGAAAAGAAAGAAACATGATGGCGAAAAGAAATATCATGGCCTTTTATCATCCACACAGAACAAAGAAAACTACATGAAGGTTCGGTATCAGAGCACTACCGGGTAACCAGTGTCTTTCAGTTTCCACTATGATAACCATCTTCTTTGTTTCTTTGATCTTTTTGACAGACCCGAAAATGGAACTAGTGTGAATGGCAAGTATAATGAAGGGCAATACGAAGAAGGAAGCCATTTTATGTGTTTGTTGCTAGTTAATAATGTGTTCTTTGTTCGAGTGACAATGTATATAAGATGGTTCCTGAACTGAGACGTTGTCAAAGAAACATTGTTAGTAGAGAAAATTGTACTTTTTAGCAGACAAGAATTGTGTGTATTGAGCCATGTATTTAAATGATTTTAAGAATACTTACCGATACACTATAGATAATCCTAAGCTGTATATTAAATTGAATTTCATAATTTTGAAAATGTCTACTTTAATAATGATGTTTTGATGTCCCATGTGTAGTCATTGGTATCTACATGTAGTACTACCTTTATATAAAATATGGAGAAATACGGTTAATGAATGTCTGGACCAAGCTATGTTTAATTAGGATAAGATATAACTTTGAACATATATAGCACGTAATGTAAAGGAACAAAGAAACAGAAGATACATATATCGACTTTTTGAGATATGTTTTCGGCTTAGAGATATAATTGTGAAATATCTACTAGCCTTCCCTTTTCGGAAACCTTGTGCCACGATATCGGCTAACAGTAATTAGTAGGTGAACTACTGTATAGTGTGCTTCTTTGGTATTAGAAGCTTCTATGAGTTAAACAAAGAATTTAGGGAGACCAATCTGTGTCTTGTATTGAAGTGGATATAATTTACATGGTAACAGGCTAGGCTTTTTGGAGTGACGTCGCGAGCTTGATTTGGATAGATGCAACTGTAGGGGTAAAAATAGAGCACATAAACAATGGAGATGGAAATAGAAATATAATTAGGTTCACAAACCTGAGATGTCAGGCGCAAGCCCCAACACTAAAGAAGCCATTTCAATATCTGGATTTGGGTTCAGCGCACGGCGTGGAGGGTTGTGAAACATCGCGTCGGATCAGATCAGCCATGGAGGCGTCTCGAATTATCGATCTTGACACAACACGCCAGCGTGCTACAGCCGTCTTCATTTACCCGACAACCCGTATACTATGTTCTATATTTCTACTGTGTCGATCGGACGTGGTGGTAGAAGCCCTTCTGTCTGCCTGGCCGAGCCAGCGGCCATTATGAGACGACAGGGCCGTATCACAGGCTCTAGAGATCACTAGGACAAGGTGCTTTGACGTTCTCAATGCTTCAAGTTGGACCAGCTTGACTCCTGCGAATAGCTTCTTTCATCTTGAGTAGAAAAGGCAAGCCAGCACGCAAACCAAACCAGAAAAACGCTTAGTCCATTTCCAGCCGAGCCCTGCATGACCTGGGTTTCTCTGTGCCATTTAGCCTCTTTGATGGCTCGCACCAATGCATGCTCTGCGAACAGTGGAGCTAGACAAAAAAATTCCATGGGGTTTAAACCGCACAAAGTCCGCCTTGGGCAGGCTCAGAGTTTTCTTCTTCACTTGGCTGTGCGCTTTCCACTCGTCGATGATGCTTTTTTCTCTTGCTGCTCTTGCTGTGCTAGGACCCCCGCCATTGCCAAACACTTAAGAGGGCTTACATGGAATGGAGCAGTGTAGTAGAATCTGGTAGAAGTAAAGTAGTGCATTTTCACAAGCTGGACAACACTGTACTGTACGTGCCTTAGTTGTATCTGCTGCAGCGCCTTGATCTTGCCGCCCTAGGCCATTTGTAGCAAACCCCAGAAGTGTAGAGTCTTGTAGTCAGTCAGCATCCGCCTCACTGTAAACGCTGCTAGTATTAATTACAGCGCCGCCCACCTAAAGCCTTTTTTCTTGTCTACTTCTTCCTTCTCCTCTCCTTTCAACAACTTTGACGATCTTTATCGTGCCTCCCTCTTTTGACTCTCGTTTGTTTTGGAATCGCACCGGTGCCTTCCTCCCCATTCATATCGTAATTGCTGCACTTCGTCCCCGGCGGATATATCTGAACAGCACGTTGTGGCCAGCATCCGGAACAATATTCACTATTTTTCTCTACTTGAAGACGCCCAACATTTTCTCTTCTTTACATAGTCTCAATCATCAATCCTTCTTCTTTCTTCTCCCGTCCTTCCAACCCGCTTCGAAGACTAAATTATCACCTACGACTCCGTCCTCCTACTCCGATCACAATGGCTACCGATATGGACAAGCAGGTCGACCTGACCACTATTCCAATCTCGCCCACCAACGCGACTCATGATGAGAAGACCTCTGCTGCCGAGGCTATTGACCCCAGCAAGGAAGTCACTGTCTTCCACGACAAGGACAACTTCAACGTGAAGCACCCTCTGCAGAACAAGTGGACTTTATGGTTCACCAAGCCCCCCAGCGGCAAGGTACGCACACTGCACTCCAAGAACCTCATACGCCCCTTCCATTGCTAACACTGTTTTGATCTTAGGGCGACAACTGGAACGATCTGCTAAAGGAGGTGATTACCTTTGACTCTGTCGAGGAGTTCTGGGGTATCTATGTAAGTCCGCGTTTGCTGCCACACTAAGACCCCTCTGCACCCCACTAACACTCTCTTTCCCCTGCACTACAGAACAACATCGCTCCTGTGTCTGAACTGGCTCACAAGTCCGACTACCACCTGTTCAAGGCCGGTGTCCGCCCCGAATGGGAGGATGCCCAGAACAAGCACGGTGGTAAGTGGTCTTACCAGTACAAGGAGAAGCGCAACATCGATATCGATACCCTATGGATGCACGTGATGATGGCTGCTATCGGCGAGACTCTTGAGGACGAGGACGATGGCGAAGTCATGGGTGTTGTCGTCAACGTTCGCAAGGCCTTCTACCGTATCGGTATTTGGACCCATAGCACTGGTCGCAATATTCCTGGTCGCGGTGATGGCGATGTATCTGGTGGCAAGGGCCGTTCTTCTGCTAAGGGAGAGAACATCCTCAAGACCATTGGCAGCCGCTTCAAGCAGGTTCTCAAGCTGAGCCCCAACGATATGGTTGAGTTCTCTGGTCACACCGATTCTGCCCACGTTGGTAGCACCCGTGTGAGACCCAAGTTCACCGTTTAAATGACCAGCATCCTTGATTAGCTGAAGCGATAGACTGCTAGGTTTTGTCTCGATCTCGCTACTGCCTGCTCCAGGCTGGAGTCTGTATATGATGATAGGAGTGCCGGGAATACTGGAACCCTATCAACAATGTGACAGCTCGATCATGTAGTCATTCCCCATTTTTCTATCTTTACCGATCTGTCACCAACATTACTATGATACCTTTCTACCACCGATAGACAGATTCGGTTTCCCAACGAGAAAAAAAACCTTTTATCAAAAATCGACCAGTTGTAATGCTTGGAGAACGTGTATCTATATTAGGTACATCCAAGCTAGTACAACTGTCACAAAAATATCAGAAACTGTACGGCGTGCGCTCCTCTTTCTAGAGTATTGGGGATGCTCTTCTGACTGTTACAGTACGGCGTTAATGTACATCAGGGAGGCTAGAACTATCTTTTACTCTCATTTTGTTTCTTATCGGGATTTGCAATCATGTCTTAGAGTCGCTTTTATTGATACTATACGAAATAGAACTCCGCAAAACATAAACAACAAAACTAAAGGGGCACGTAAACACTTGGAAATCGGTGAATGATGTAATGTTTATGTTTTTATTACAGGATATACATAACAAAGCTGGGAGGCTGGGTAAAGATCGGATGATATGGTATGATAAACCGAGCCTTTTGTTTGAGAACTGATATACAGATACATGTCCGTGGTGTTGTTTGCTTACTGGATGTTGCTGACGTGATCAAAAAAGATGCGATGAGACAAAACAAAACATTTACATCTCGTCGCCACTGAATTCGTCAGTATAAACAGCCTTGACCAGATTCTTCTTGTTGATCTTTCCCATGGCATTACGAGGGATGCCATCGACGATCTTTAGGGTCTGAGGGATTTTATAGTTGACCAAACGATCACGTAGAGCTCTGCGCATATCCATGGCAGACCACTTGGTAGTCACTTCGGTGTTGAGGACGATGACGGCGCCAACCTTTTGGCCCCATTTACCCGATGGTACGGCGACTACAGCGCATTCAGAGACTTCAGGCAACGAAAGTAGCTCACGCTCGACTTCCAATGCACTAACCTTTTCGCCGCCCGTCTTGATAATGTCGGCGCTCTTGCGGCCCTGGATAAAGTACATCAAACCTTGAGCCCAAGCATCACCGCTGTGGCCGGCAGTCGGGACGGCACGACGCACAGCGACGTCTCCAGTCTTGAACCAACGTCCCTTACCGTCTTCGCCCTCGACAAACTCCTTGGCGGTAGCCTCGGGATTCTTCCAGTACTCCTTGAAGATGGTAGGACCACGCAACTGGATCTCGCCAGAGCGTTCGCGGCCCTCGGCATCGACTTCTTGTCCCTTGGCAATGATTTCGTTGGTGTCGAGTTCACAGAGACGAGCTTCGACGGAGGGTAGTGGCCAGCCGACACTACCATCGACACGGTCTTCGTTGGCGAGACTGCAGCTGAGGGCCATGCCAACCTCGGTCATGCCATAGCGCTCGAGTAACACGGAGCCCTTGCTCAGATCGGTCCAGGCTTTTTTGATAGGAGTGGGCAGGGCAGCTGAGCCCGAGAAGCAGACGCGTAGGTTGGCAGGAGAGACAGCATCGCGAGCAGTCTCCTTGACTTCCTCGGGAAGAGTCTTGAAGGTACTCATTAAACGGCTGTAGACGGTGGGCACGGCGGTGAAGAAGGTGATCTTTTCTTTGGTGGCCGGGGTTTCGGTAAAGGGAGCAAGGAAGCGCTTCCATACAGCATCAGCGTTGAAGGGGAACATGAACTCGATCGAGCTACCGGCAAACAGCGGCGTGATGATGGCATTCACAGTGCCGTGGATGTGGTGTAGCGGCAGAACATGTAGTAGATGGTCCTTAGGGGTGTATCTCCAGGCCTCGATGAGAGCAACGGCCTGTGCAGTCAGAGCAGACTGGGGGATAAGCACACCTTTCTATTCATATTGGATGCATGTAAGTAACGTTTTCTACATAGAATCGGGTAATCATCAAGACATTGACAATTAGTCATGGTTAGACTTACAGGACGGTTGGTAGTTCCTGAAGTGTACAGCATCATGCCAGTGTTACCTGGCTCGGTGCCACCCAGAGCAACAACCTCATGGGCGGCACGACTGACTAGCTTCTCCAGTTGCAGATAAGCTGGTTTTGAGTTCAATTCAGTCTTGAGTGTCTCAGTGGCCTTGGCAGCAAACTTGGCTGAAGACACCATAAGAATGGCTTCACTCTGGTTCAGAATGTACTGAAGCTCTGCAGCTGGGAACGCGGGAGACAGTGGCACAGCAATAGAGCGTGAGGCCAGGATAGCCAGGAGAGTGACTATATCATGCAGATAAGTTAGTTCGAGTTCCTTGGTGGCGCCGGACCGGACCGGAGAGAGTTCCGGAACTTGGAAGAACAGCGGGCATTACTCACCAACATAGTCGTAGCTGTTCTCAACAAGGAAAGCAATACGTTCGCCAGCCAGATCTTCCTTCCCAGTAGCTTCGTGCAGCTTAGCTCTAGCACTCAGAACATCACCGAGCAGTTCACCGTACTTGAAGGTGCGGCCAGACACGGAGTGGACAACGGCCACAGACTCGGGGTCGTGCTTGGCAATAGCTTCGAAAAGCGGTAGCTTGGGCAGAGTAGTTGGAGAGGTCATGGCTGCAGAAAAGCTAGTAGCAGAGAAGAAGCGCGGGGTGTTTGCGGCAATGGCGACAGAGACGGCAGGAAACACGGATGATGCTCGGAGAGGCACGGAACGGCTCAGATTAGAAATGGAAGACGGGAAGCGGGGAGGAGAAGCCAAGCCAGGAGCCGAGATCAACGTTGAGAAAGGGAAGGAAGATGCCGGGCGGCGTATAGCGGCAGTCCTAATGGAGTGTTGTGTAAACATATGGGAAGAAAACAAAGCGAAAAGAAAAAAAAAATGTTAAAAAAAAACTGGCTAGAGTCAGGATTTACAGGGGGGGACAAAAGACAAAAAGAAGCCGTTAGGTGTGTTTTAGCGGATTACCGAGAACAAAAAAGGAGCTCGTTTTGGCTGGTCGTCGGTCCTTTCAGAAAGATATGGCAAGCTTGGTGCAGTACAAGCTCGGTAGTGTGCTTGTATACTAAGTACTATTGTATGTATGTAAGTGCGTAGCAATGTGTCATGCAGATGCCGACTTTATCTGATGGGATCTGCGACAGCTATCAAAAAAAGGGCCCGCAAGCGACGATGGAGGGGTCGATGGAGGGGTCAATCTTGCACTTGACTGGGAGGATGGGAATAGTTTCGAGAGCAGAATAATCAAGATTAATCAAGAATGGCAGATGAAAGTGCCGAAATTGTGTGAGTGAAAGAAAATAAAGACATCTGTTTAAGGTGCTATTTTTTTTTCTGTCGAAGAAGATGGTTGCTTCTCGTGTTCTAGTTGTACATATAGATGTGATGCCTTATTTCTCAGTCGGTCGCTGTTCACGCGGTAAAAAGCGAATGCGCGAGCTAGGGTTGTTTTTTTTATTCAATCTTCTTCCTTTGTTTCTTTTTATCCGGGCTTTGTCCTCAAGAATTGGAGAAGACTTGAAGAAGGATTTTACAATGACATCTTACTTTTCTATGTTGAAAACGCACAAAAAGAGAGTCTCTCTGATTTTCTGATATTGCTAAGGATGTTCCCGTATAACTTGGATGGATGAGTTCGGGCGATGGCACAGACGCCCTTCATAACGGGGAAGCTAGTGAGTACATAGTGGAACAAGACAGCTGACGTTAGCTGTAAATGGTGATAGAACGACAGCTTAAGGCATGATGACATTAACTTAAGGTGGTCGTCGCACAGGTCTACTAGCGTTTGTGGGAGAATGTAAGGGATTAGCTTGATCGCTTAGCTGTATACATTGTACCTACTCATATGTACATATACGTACTTCTTCTATATAGTTGATGGGAGACATGAATCCACGAAAGGTAGAATCGGAGCCACATCTAGTTAACCCTAATATGTGGCCCAAACCCTATTTTATTCATCTCACTCGACACAAGGCCAACAGAACCATGGTTTGTTTTGATATGGAAAAGCTTTTGCAGTAAGCCGATAAGCTAATATATGATTATGATACCCTTATACCGACATTCAAGCTATCCAACTCTCAAGCAAGCACTTTGAAACGGCGGTGCATACCTTGCCTCAGGATCAAACACATATGTAAAGATGGCCCATTTTGTAGCACCAAAGGGACATAAGCCTGAGTAAGATTGTTCCTAGTTAACGAAGCTGCATGGATATATCGAAACGGGGAAGACAAGGCAGGACCGCTTTCTTGCTATGCTATCCACTCCGCCTTTTTCTCTTTCTGCTTTGCTTCTGACTTGTGATCCTCCTCGTTGGCTTTCCTGACCTAAATCCAATCGTCCCGAGCATCTGGAATCCTGGCCCCCTTGCAAGACATGGCATCAAACTCTACCCCCACTGTCCAGCATACAATGTACAGATATGTACATATATCAGACTTACGGTCTGTCTCTTTGTGCCGATATTTGTGTACGGTGTAGCGTGTAGTTGTAATAGTTATTGTCTATTGTTTTCGTAGCCCTGCGCTGAACTGCCACGTCTGCGTCTGTGTCGGGCTGCCTATCTGTCTCTTGGGGTATTTTTGTTCTATTTTGTGTGTCTCTAGTCTTGTTGCTGATCGTGTATCGACTGTCACCGACTGCTCTTCAAGTGTGACTAGTCAACTTTTTGTCTTGGGGCTCCGGATGGCGACAGCTTGGCTGCGCTGTGCAATGTGGCATATATTGGATGGTGGCCTGGGCTGTAGAGCGTCTTGATAGCATTAAGAGATTAAATGTAAGAATATACATATATCAACATATGGCTGTAACTGTACTGAGTTGCTTAATCCGCGTGACCGGTAGCGATACCCCTTGGAGTGTAGTCTGCAAGTAGCGGAAGCTTTTCGATGTTCTTTGATTTTGGGCTGTCATAGCTTCTATTGTTACTGTGAACAGGAGCCCTGTTTGCCCTAGATAGAGCAAGAAAGGGAAACAGACAGCCCAAAAAAGCAATTCTGTCAAGGGCCTAAAAACGCACAAAAACAATGACTTTCTACTTTCTAGCCTCTTCACCGAATTTTTCTTCTGCCTAGGTTTTGATCGATATACCCTGGCCGTTCCGTTTGTTCTTGATGCTCCTTTATGCTCTTTTTCTATTTTATCGTTCTGCAAGATATATTACTTGACCCGTTACGGGAGTGAACAACGCATTTTCACACCGTTTCGTTTCCCCCTCTAGCTAGCAAATTAGTTGTAAACAGAACAGACAAAGCAACAGACTCTTTGCCGAGGGTTCGCCAGACCTTTCAAGGAACACATTCACTCAAACTAGCGGTGATGGCTACAGCAGGTGCATTTGTAACGGCAGCTAGCCGGGGTGTGTGCAGACAGGGCGGCGTCAATGCTTCTGCTTCTGCTTCTGCTGCTGCTTCTGTGCAAAGAACAGTGTTCGTTGGGCTGTCGATGAAGTCGAAGCGTGGCACGCACAATTTCCATCGCCGCTCTTTCTCGACCGCCATTAGAGGCCTTGGCTCTGTTTTCCAGGGCCACGGCCACGGACAACAGCAGATCCAAGGACGACAGGGGCAGGGCCTGTCTTTGTTGTCGTCCGTTGCTGATGCCAGTACTGCTGCCACTGCTATTGCTGTTGCCTCTGTCTTTGCTTCTGCTTCTTTGCGCTTCCCGGCTGCTCGCCGCCAGCTTTCAGACATAAAGATCTCCAGGCCTGGCCGCCATTTGAGGCTGTTGTCCTCGTCTACTTCATATTCTTCCGTTTTCCTGCCCTCTCAGTCTTCCTATAGCTTGCCTTCGTCTGCTTCATCTCGAGCCTTCTCTACTCACTCGCCTTCTCCCAATATCGCTACTACTACCGCCAAAACTGTCGTTGCTGCAGAACCCACTTCTTCTACCAATAGCAGAATCCACAACCTATCTTCTTACTCGCCGCCTCGCACTTCTTCTTTTTCTCCCTTCTTTCCTTCTTCTTCTTTCACCATGTACCGCAGATACGCCCTGGGTCTCCCCGCTACCAGAAGATTGTCCACAATGCCGGACTCCAACACGCCTATGGAGGATATCATCCGTGAGAAGGTATAGTATTTTGGTCCTGCCAAACCACCCGTTTTGCCTGCTGACATTATTATATAGGTCACGGTAGCCTTTAGACCCTCGTTTTTGGAGATTTACAATGACTCCCACCTCCACGCCCACCACAAGCCCATGATTGGAAGCACCTCGCGGGAGACTCACTTCAGGTAAGCTACTCACCAAACTAATACGCCATCTGCTGCTCGTCAACAATCAAGTGCTGCACCCTCAGCCGATCCCATCTATAAGCCTTATTGTACACACAGCCTTGAGCGCGCTGCTATAACTGCATTATGTGCCTGATCCTTCTGTCTTCGCACCCTCTATACCTGCATGAAGTTTTCTGCAGTGTTGCCTTTGCCTTTCCTTGTGGACTGGCGAGAATTACATGTAGCCTGGGCTGTATATTCTCGCTGTGCACCTTAACACCACAACAACCCAATATTCATTCCCTTCCTTGCATACGTCTAGACAGATAGGCGAGCCACACTACGTCGAGCCCTGCACCTTTGTACATTAACTTGATGGTTCCAGGACAAGCTACTAACACACTTTAAAGAGTTCACATCACATCTGAGGCTTTCAAGTCTAAGATGCCCGCTGCCCGTCACCGCATGATCTACGCTCTACTCGGCGATGAGATGGCTAGAGAGGGTGGCATCCATGCCCTATCTTTACTGGCTATGACACCCGAAGAAGAGGCTAGACGCAAGGCCAAGGCCGAGGAGAAGCGTACTGGTGGTGCCGTGCCTTGTGGTGGTGCCAAGTCGGGGCCGCAGTAACTTTGTGTATGCCCTCCAGACCAAGTGCGTCCGTTTCTCCCTGTTTCTTGTCAATAGTAGCCACAGTTGATTTTGTTAGCCTTTGTCCCATTAGCGGTCAGGCCTGACACCATCTAATGCTAGCCTGTCTAGAGAAATGGGGTAGAGCGGAAGCACTATCCACAAGAAGACAAATCCCATTCACAAGGATGGAATATCCTCTTCATTACGATTCTATTCTAGGCTTGAACTCACCAAGTCAGATCAGACTCACAAACCCCAAACTTACACCACTTTGTTTTTCTTTGGACCAGCCATGACGCGCATATCTCGTGTGCTGTGCGTTTGTCTGTTGCATTGCATTGAATCTCTCTCCTGTTTCCTACATCATAGTTGCATACCAACACTCTTTGTGTCTGGCGAGATGTCTTCTCGTAGCCCTACTATCTTGATAGTAGTAATGTTGCTTGTTACGAGTAACAGCTATTCGTTGTGTTTCTATCCATCTTCGCTATCCTTGAATAACTAACTTTTCAAGGGTGCCATGATGTGAACCAGGACATAAACGTTAAGTCTATTTGGGAATGGCGGTCTAGGATTTTTATCAAGATTGAAGATCCTGGCTATGTTCTGTTGAACGTTGTTGATCAACACACAACCATATCGACTACTTCATGGCGTTCTTTGGCTTAGGCCAAGCCGGTGTTTTGTTACATTTTCCCTTATTTCCTTTTCTCTACCATTACGACGACACGAACCATTACCAAGAACAAATATAACAAAAAAAATACCTACCGATTATCAGCAAGCACGTTGCTTACTATCAGCATTAGTACTTGATAATACTCCTATTATCAGAACACCCCTCAAATCTCTAGAAAGACATGGCTCAGGCACTCAATAAGAAACCATTTCACTGATATCACTCTTCTTTGTTCTCTTTCACCGCGTTTGCTCGTGCTGCTACCACTAATTAATCATATGAACCAAAGCTCTCTTTTTTCTCGTCTTTGTTTCCCATACAGAAATTTGCCACCATGAAGAATGGGAGCACCACAGCAAATATGTAGCCCCCCCCCTGAGTTTTATCCTGCATGTTGCAGCATATAGTAAAATGCATTAGGTCTCTGCTCATTTCTTTCCTTTCTAACCTAGCTCATGGGGCAGCAGTTGCGCATGAGATCTATGCAAGAAGGAAAAGCAAACAAGAATTTAGTTCATTTGTGAAGATATCTTATCGAATGATGCTCGAGGATTTGTTCTTGGGGGGCTACTACATGTTGAATATTGTTTGGGCAAAAAAGATGTGCTTTTACACTGGTTTCGATATTTCGATATTTCGACCTTTTTCTTTTCTTTTTACTATCTTCTCATTTTGCTTTGTCTTAATTTGCTTTTTTATTTACATTATCGTAGTCTCCTCAAGGAGTTGGCCATATGAGCCTCGAGAACGACAGAATCAACATCGGAATTATCATAGGTTATCACGACGAATGCAATTTTTTCTTAGAAACTTTAATATTACTATCTCACCTACTTTATCATCATTACCCCGTTACTTCTTCCACCTTTGACAGAGCGTAATTACAGATTATACCGTATGATACATGAGGCACGATTTGAGGCGTATTTATATCCTGTTTAAATTTAGCGAGTCAAATATCGTGATATATCGATACCACCGTAAATTCGGAAACATACCACGCGAAGAAAGAACTACCGCAGTGACAGTGACCATTTGCAGATTTTTTCGTCATATAAATATGTACAACTGTATCAAACCTCAACGAACCTCTTTCTTTATAATAGTTTTTTGTAACTTTACAAAACGGAAAGTTGGATAATGAATTAGGAGATTAAAATCTTACAAAAATTGATGTGCTGTGACGTTGCTTTGCATTTACTTTAGAAAGAACAGATGGTCCCGGATGAATCAACCACAAACCATGACCGTTCTTTGTCTTTTCTCTATCATTTATAGTCGTATCTTGTTATGTAGCTTCTATTGATAAAAATGATACAGTACTTTCTTCCTTCTCTGAGTAGATTTGGTATGGATAAGACTTGATCGGGTAGATATTATCTTGAGGTACAAAATATAGTGGTTGTACATGTACAAAGAGTCAATATTCGTATATTATCTCGTCTTTTCAATTTCTACTTTTTGCATGACAGGGACAAAATTTTTGACCGCCTTTTTGATATCATAGAAGATACTTTCCTACATTTTTGAGCGGTTTTATTATCTACTACATATCTGTATACGCAATAAGAAGAAGGGGGTGATATTGTAAGGAATCGATCAAATATGGTATCTTATGACAAAAACTTGGTTAACGACATAATATCATAGTCAAAAACAACAAAAAGTAACGATACCTCTCAATTACACTATAAGTAGGCCATCAAGATACTAACAAGAGATAGGGTCCTAGAGGGAAGATAATGTGGTATAATAACAAAAGGAAATCAGTTTGAAAACTACGTCGAGCATGGCCGCAGAAAAAAAGAGGCTTGGAGGGTAAAAAAAAGTAACAAGTAGCAGCGTGTATATCCAGCGCTTCTTAAACTTGCGAGCTGATAACAAAACAATCATGCATGTGAGAAAAGGTCAAATATTGAGATGTAGCCCTTTATTTAGCATATGCAGATTGAAAGGAAAAAAGAGAGAATGAAACATGTTTTGTGGAAAATGTAGGGCGTATGGTCTGACATATGGTGTAGATGAATTTGGCCTCATTCAAAGAAATGGCTCGTACGCCCTGTCATCCATCAAAAGACTTATAGCCAAGAAATAAACAACAAGAGAAAATAGAGATACCACGCTAGAAATTTTTTAAAAAGATCGTACACCCGCGTGAACAAGAAAAGTGATAGAAAAAAACGCTCAAGCTCTAAAGGAGTCTGGATCAATCATAGAACAATCCATAGAAGCAAGTTTGCGCTTTGTCTTGGAACGGTTTGCTGTAGCGCTAGACATGACCGAATACTTATTTTTTTTCTTCTTCACAATACCCGCCGAGGCATTGGTACCGTTGATACTAGAATTGAATACTAATGATTTGGCGCTCACATCATCTAGAACACCGGAGCGGCTACTCTTGTCCATGCCATTTCCAGACACGTTGCGATGGAAGGATACGTGGTGTGGTGAAGAGCAGCGTGATCTCGTCACCATGGGGTGTGGCGGTGTCACTTCAACGGGAGAAACTGGTGACTGTGGACGAGAGCTCAACACAGATTCGGGAATCATGATGATGTTGTTCTCGAGAGGCGGAAGCTCCGAAGACCGTGCCATGTGAGAAGAGGCTTGTCTGACTTTGTAGTATAAGACGGGCTCTGAAGGCTGTGGTGGTAGTGACAACGGTGGCTCTCTATTGACAATTACTGGCTTGGGGGGAGGTGCCATGATGATCTTATGAGGTGGGGTTGACTCAGGTTCAAGCGGGGGAGTCTGAGCATGAGGCTTTGGGTTCAATTCGATTATAGAAGATGCGTTTGTGATTCTTTGTCTTTTTGTTGGTGGAGAAGCTATTGTAGGCTCGTCGATATGCTCGTGTGAAGTACGACGATTGGATTCAAAATCTGGCACATAGCCCAGTGTTGAAGCACATATGGAATCCAGATTCTGGTGGGTGATGGCTCTAGCTTGGTAAAGAGGTGTGTCGAGCCGGTCCATATACCAAGATATAGCTGGCATCGGGTTTTTGGTGCTACAAGCATAGTCGGTGAATTCCAACGTGAAGGCGCGTAGCATATCATCATATAGACATTCGGGAAGACGTTTGCCCTTTCTAAGATAGACGAGATACCGAATGCCATTGCAGAAAGCCGAAGGCGTGGCAGTGAAGTCAGGGTAGATCTCACAGAACCAATCGTACGCGGTGGCACCAGGCCGGACCCGGAATTCTGGAGTGTTATTGACCTTGGGGACGATCATTTCGCTTACTTCGGAGACCGGAAGCGAAGTCAAGTCGGATGCGCGCAACGTCGGAGCTGCAGCTGGAACGGAAGAACGAACAGAAGAACGGAAAGATTGAGCTTCGTTTGACACCGTAGGCTTAGGCTTTGCAGGCGAGAGTGAAACTGACCCAAGGAACTCCACGCTTGGGACGAGAGCGTTGTAAGGCGACTTTCGTTTCCGTGAGTTTATGGGCAGCGCGATGCTTTGATGTGCTGATGGAGTAATAGCTTTGGAGAATTCTAGCGCTTTCTGTGACGCTAGATTAGATTCTGGCACTTGTGATAGTTCTTGATGATGAGCTGTATCCCGGGTATAACGAGATTGCGAAACAATTAATGCTGGTCTGTAGGCTTCTTCTGGAGTTGGTGATTGTGAAAAGGCCGGAGTTTGTTCTGCTATAGATCCCGGCGCTATACTATGAGTCCTGTCCCGGGCGTAAATATATTTTGAGACAGATGGTATTGGCCTGGAAACTTCTTCTGGAGTCTGAGATCGTGAAAATACGGGGGTTTTGTTTGCTGTCGATGCCGGGCTGTGTTTAGACACCGGAGATATTGAAAATCGTATATCTTGGCGAGAGGTGTACACTGGTTTTTTAGCAGATGTGATAGGCGTATTGTTGGCAGAGGTTTGAGACGCTAACGAAGCCCTCTCTAAAGATGACGTTGGTGTTTGTGCTCCGAAGGCAATTGGTGGATGTGCAGGCTTTGACTTGTTCAACTTCAGTGCTGGGTCGACGACGTCCTGAGTAGGCTGAGACTGGGTGAAAGCGGGCATATTCATACGGCCGGATCTCTTGGTCTTATTAGGCTCTGTTTCTACACTGATCTGGTTCACACGGGACTGTGAGCTGGTTAGTTGGGCTGATGGTGGGGTCTCAGCGTATTTTCTACCCAGTAAAGCCTGGCCTGATAGATGTGCTGGCACACTAGAGGCCCCTGTGATATTAGCGGTCTCTACAGATTTAGCCTGTGAGATCGAAGGTGTTGGCATTGCGGCCTTGGTGGGGCGTTGTGAAGGAGCGCGCTGAGTTGTTCGTTGGGAACCAGTAGTAGTAGTGATAGTCGTGGTAGTGGAGGGTGGTACAGGCTGTCGAACTGATGCAAAGGGCACAGAATTAGTTTCTTGTGAAGACAATTCTTCAGATATTGTGTGGCTAGACTTGCTGGATTTGGTGCCGGGGAATGATGTAGCTTTGGAGATATCTTGTGGATCTGTACCTTGATCCCGATCAGCTGTCTCTGACTCTTTCGGCTTCAAGGTATAAGATTCGACGTCCGACTCTTCACCATAGTCTGAGCTTGACCATGATAGCAAGGTTGCTGGAGGTGATCCCCATTTTGAAACACGACGATGGTTTTTGTAACCTAACTCGTCTATGTTGAATGGTGATTCCGATCTTGACGGTGAAGTTTTTCTGGGTATCGGTTGCTTATACTGCGGTAAAGATAGCGTTCGTTGCTGTGATTGTGGTAGTGGTAAGGATTGTGATTGTGGTTGCGGTTGCAATTGTTGTTCTAGCTGTGGTTGTTGTTCTGACTGTAGTTGTGCTTTTTTTGCGCATTGCTGAATCTTTTTCTCGCTAGACTTGCTTTGTAGTTCACGAAGTTGCTGCTCTTTGCGGTTCTTTGCCTCATCTTTGCGGCGAGCTTGTTGTTTTTTGAACCTGAATCGTTCGGTTTGGTGCGCGACTAGATTGCTTAGAACATCGCTAGGAAGGTTGATTCCATCGAAACAACTGCCAGTTTTGAGGTGAGATGAGCTATCATGCCATGAGATATCGTCGAGAAGATCTTGTTGATTTTGAGGAATTTTGAACAAAAGTTCTTCGCTGAAATACTTCGAAACCATTTTTTCAGCAGCTAATGCATGTCTTGGAGTACTGCAGATGCCATACGGTCGGAAGTGGAGATATTGAGACGATAGGATAGTGAAGATATGGTGATATGGTGATAATTTGTGAGTGTAATGGGAGGCTAGGCGCGTCGCGTATTCTTCAAGTCGGAAGCCATTGACTTCTTTTTTAGTACATATTACATTCGACTAACAGGGATAAAATGGGTCGATAGTTAGTCGGAGATGTGGCGCTGAGATGTGGCGTCGGCGCTCGTTGTGATGAGGTCATCATCTTGCTGAGACTAGCGGGGACTACAGGCAGTAAATACAGATATTTGTATGTATTTTTACTTATTATAGCTGTTTAGCTTACTATTCAATGTTGGAGATGACATATGCGGCCACTATAAGACTTGTAAACAAGGTATTATCACATAAGAATACAGATAACTCTTGTAATTTACGTAGCTTAGCCCAGTAAAGCAGCCCCAGAAACCAACTGCCGCTATCTATCATTGTATAAACTTCACATAACTTCACATTGCAACCTGGGCAGTGAATACCAGCTGTAGCTTTCCGGTAATATTTGTTTTGTCGCAACCAACCCACCACGCTTATGTTCTCTTGGATGCGGGAAACATACTCACAATTGCATCACCTCTATCCACTCACAAATCCCGATACGTTGATATCCTGGTATGTCACCAACTGCCTATCCTTGCTAGAAGATACATGAAGCTTTGCGAAACCTTATAAATGTCTGTGTGTATATTCGTGCCCAACTGCATCTGACGATATATCTCTGTAGCACCAACACTGGCAAGCCCCTCACGACCTTCATCAGCTACCCGAGCAACCCCAACACATATCGCACCCGTTATCTTCGCACCAGACATCGGAATCGGCAGCTGCGCATGGCTGATTACTAGCCTAGGCTCCAGAATGAATGTGCCGCGACGACACCCTCTGTTCTTCGATTTCTCGACCTGCGATTTGCGCCTGCTCTGCGTTCGAAGATCAGTCCACACCGGGTAACTGATTCTTCCTCTTCTCCCTTGCTTTTCAGCTTCGAATACCTCCCGACATGTCGAACCCTAACGGCATTCCCGAATCGGCTGCCGCTTCCCCTCCACCCTCGGCATCGGCGACAGCCTCATTACACAAAGTGCCTTCCAATGTCCCGTCGATCGCTCCCTCTCAGCAACGAGTTGACCGTGACCAAATGTCACAGACGCTTGACAAGATTCATACTACTGCAAGCCAGAGCGTGTCTTTAACTACCTTCACTGAGATTGGCTCCCCGAGACAGTCAACGCCGATCTTAGACTCCAAGGCGGTAGATGGTGTGTCGATAGGTCTTACCGGACTGTATAATCGCTTCAAGGATGCGGTAGGTCGTGGCTCTACCTTGAAGCCATCACAGGATGTTGATGATTCTGAAATGGTTGCAGCCGCAGCTGCTATGGCTCAGTCGCCGGGTCTTCCTCCGCCAGCCATGAGCATCCCGTCTATCGGCGATCAACCGCCACTCGCGACTGGACAATCAGCGATGTCACAAGCTCTATCCATGATTCCTAGATCTCGTTCTAGTACTGGAAGTCGGCTTAGTATATCTGGATCTGTACAGATGCCCTCTCTAGATGCTTCTGCATCTAACCCCTTGAATTTTGATCTCACTGGGGACTCTATACGGCGATCTTCAGTATCAGAATGGCCCAATGGTGCGCCATCCACACAAGCCGATGCATCTACAGCGACGCTTGAATCTGATCTACCTAGTCCATCCAAGCCATCAGCACCTCTTACTACAACCGAACCTTGGCCAGTTCCAATCTCGAGCGATACAGCATCGGAGATATCACCGTCAAAGCACCCCCAAGTCCCAGCTGTCATTGACCGGATTCGACGTCCACGCTCCCCCACCTATGCGGCTTCCCAGTCATCTTCTCGTGAGCTCAACTTGTCTGAAGCTAGCCCCGTACTCCATGCGTCAGTACATGGCACTATGTATCATTCCATGTACGACGGCCGACCTAGGTCTATAGCTGTGGGTGGTAGATCAGTGCTTGGAAATGCCAACTCTGATGCCGTTTCTGATATTACATATCCGAAATTTGCGGCTATGGGCGGTCGGGTCTTGAGTAAGGAGTTCTGGATGGCAGATGAGACATGCAAGGAGTGTTATAGGTGCTCAAGTGTGTTTACCGCCTTCCGTAGGAAACATCACTGCCGAATCTGCGGTCTTATATTTGATTCCAAGTGTATGAAAACAGTGTCAGGAGATGACTTCGGGGTCAGTGGATCACTAAGGCTATGCCTAACGTGCTGTGATTTTATCCAGAGTCGTCTAGACGACTCTAGTGATTCGGAGGCCGAAACGTACCTAGCAAGATTTGTTGGGTATCTGGGCGACAACTCACCCAGCATGGGAAACCGGACTACTGAAGCTGATCTTTCTACATCTGCGCGTACTGCCGACGAAGAAGACTATCGGCCATCGTCTTCAACCACAATGATGGCTATTCCAGGTACAAAGCGCGGCCCTGATGGAGCTACCGTTCTGGAGATCGAGACCTCTCAGCTCAGCCGCCTCGGATCATCAAAGTCATTAAAGACGCTTGCTGCCTCTAGGCCTCACACCATAGGGCACAAACGACACCATTCCAAGCACAGTCTTCATCCATTATCACACTCCCATGGCCACCACCACGGCCTCAATCAATCTGATACCAAAGTCCCATTTCGCAAACAACCGTTGGATACACGCAAAGCCAAGTTACCCGCTTTACACGATGATAACATCATTGACCCAGAGTTACAAGAATATATGTCTGATGCAGCTTCTAGCGGAGATGACCAACCGAATAAAGCGTACTCGTCAAACAATGACACGAGCTCGCCCCGGTTCGAGAATGATCGGTCTACTTTGGGCAACTTTCTCTCTGCTGGCCGCCGCCATCGTATGCGCCCTGGCGAGAAGAGCATGAGCGCTATTAGCTTCACGGGGGCGGGGAAGACTATGGAAGACATGATGTCTCCTAGTCTATATGGAAGTAGTTCCCGGCCTTCACGTCGGAGAAACCTCAGCATTGTCAGCTCTGGACACCTTATGCGATCCCCGCGGCCCAAGTCTGCCATCTTCAAGTTCCCGAACATAATGAACGAGCCTGTATTCATTGACAGCCCCTTGGATGGCCCGGGCTCTGATTTCGGCCAATTCCATCCGATGGACTTGGGCCCAGAGTACGATATCCCGCGGATCCAGTTAAGCCCGATTGCCGAAACTCATTTCAAGAAGCTGTTCCGCCAGTCATTACAAGACGCTAGCATCGACAATTATGCAACTTGGGAAAAGGTTCTTGGACCTATCGTGCAACGATGCACTGACGAAGTCACTCCAGACACCGAACAAGGAGACTATATGGATGTTCGTCACTATATTAAGATCAAAAAAATACCAGGTGGCAAACCATCAGATTCTGCGTATACGGCAGGCATCGTTTTTTCAAAAAATGTCGCCCTGAAAAGCATGTCACGCAAGATCATCCGTCCAAAGATCCTGTTACTATCCTTTGCACTGGAATATCAACGTAGTCCAGAGCATCAGCTGATAAAGATCGATCCAGTCATCACTCAGGAAAAGGAATACCTTCGTATCGTCGTCAGCAAGATCATTCAGACCGGCCCTCATCTTATCCTTTCATCCAGGGGTGTCTCTGGCATCGCTCTGCAAGCTCTGTCAGATGCCAGGATCTCCGTGGCCTACAACGTCAAGAGTTCTGTTATGGAGGCTGTGGCTCGTTGTGCAGAATGCACCGTCGTTGAATCAGTGGATATGCTTGCACTTCCTGATGTTCGATTGGGCCAATGCGGTAAATTTGAAGTTCGAACGTTCGTCAACAACTCATTCCCAGGACGTAAAAAGTCGTACATCTACCTCTACGATTGCGTTCCACTTCTCGGAAGCACTATATCTCTTCGTGGTAGTAACACAAATGTTTTGACGAAGCTCAAGCAGGTGGTCGAATTTATGATATATGTATTGTATAACCTCAAGCTTGAGGCATCAATGCTCCAGGACTCTTTTGTTCAGGTTCCGGATTCTTTGGATTTGGTGGTATCAACGCCTTCTCGTCGGGATGTGACTACTACTGTGTCAACATTGCCTAGTTCGATCACTAAGGCCCCCGAAAATGCCCCTCTTGCCATTGAAGCTTCTACTTCTGCGACTATCACCAACAGTACCGATGTAGTCACTAAAAGTAATGAAGGTTCAAGTAATATCCCGGATATTTCAAAGTCAGAGCCAGCCATAACTAGCAAAAGTGATACTGTCGTTCCAACAATTACCACTGGTGTATCCTTTGGTGATTCTTTCTCGCCTGATGCACCACAAGTCCCAACACTATCTGAGCGATCAGACTCTATATGTCCATCTCCTCGGTCACAAGCACCGACTGAAGGGATGGCTAACGATGACATCGCTATGCCATCATACTACAGCGACATAGTCGACCGCTTTGAAACCAAGATACTCTCTTCAACGCCATTCGTCCGTTTCACCCAGCCGTATCTGCTACAGAAAGCCCGATCTCTCGAACGCCGTTTGAATGAATTACGCCGGCTCAGGGAGCAGTACAGTCTCGAGTTCAGCCAGCAACCAGAACCAGATAACGCGGACAAGACCTTCGTTCTTGTGCAACCTGAGATGTTACATGCTATTGGCCAGGACGTCCCACCTCAGGTCAAGCGCATCATTCATGCTGCCCATGAAGTCGAGTACGAGAACATCATACACGCTTATCAGACTCAACGCCGTCTTTGGGAAAATGTGCTGCAGGGCAATATCGATCTATGCGATCCCAGCGAACACCAGACATTGATGACTTTGCAGTCAATCATATGCACGTCGACCAAAATTCCATGTGTTGAGCCGTATCTTGCAACAAAGCGCTTTTATATCGACCGCGACCCAGAGACCGACATGAAGACTGATTGTACACTTGGCCAATTTCTGGAAGGGCTCTTCGATGAGCATGCGACCGTATGCCCGACAAGCAATTGTTCGCAGCTGATGATCGATCACCACCGTACCTATGTTCATGACCAGCGCATGGTCACCGTGTTCACCGAAGTAAACCCGAATCCCCAACACGGAATCATGATGTGGAGCTACTGCAAGATCTGCAAGAAGGATACTCTTTGCCAAGAGATGAGCGATCACACCTATCGCTATTCGTTTGGCAAATATCTGGAGTTCCTATTCTGGGGGCAAGGCCTCCGTTTGGAAGACTCTGCAGATTGTTTACACGACTATCATCTAGATCATATCCGCTACTTCACTGTGGCCGAAGTCCGGATCCGCCTCCATGTTGACCCCATCGATTTACTAGAGATCGTTGTGCCTAGAAAGCGGTTCACGTGGAAAGTAGATTACGATATCAAAGTCAAGAATGATCTCTACAACCGCTATCGAGATGTATGGCTCAAGTTCATTGCTTCTGTAGTCAATCGTCTCAAGAGTATCCGGATTGACTCTGTTCTTCCTGAAAAGGCAGATGCCTGCAAGGAGGAAATCGACAGGCTACACAAGAAGGCACAAGAGGACCAAAAGAAGCTTATACGGTTTCTCCAAGATGTCTACATCAACAGCAAGTACTATGAGCTTGTTCCGTTCAATCTCGTGTCATGTGAAATGATGCATCTGTCTGAAGATTGGAACATGGCTTTCCAAAAATTTGAAGCAGACTTCTTGCCAGACAAGGATATCAGACAGTTAACTATGCTACAGCTCCGAAAGATGTTCTCCGAAGACGACACTTCCAAAGACTCTCTTCCGCTATCTGACGCAGGTAGTGCTGGTGATGAGATGATCTCTCAGGCTATCAACGCTGACGAAAAGATTGACGAGAAAGCGACGACTGATCAAGTTGATGATGAAAAACAAATCGTGGGTGGAGAGGCCATACAGGCCGAAGGTGAAGAAGTCATTGCCTCACCGACAAATACGAAGCTACCTGAGTCGAAAGATGGTACTTCACCGCCACAGTCCCCGCCGAAGTCGCCGAAGCCTGTTGTCGGCAGTCCAAAATCCTCCTCTTCACCGGAGCCTAGCCTTACTAGTCGCTCGCCAGGGCCAGATAGTCCGGAACCACGGCTTGGAAGTAGAGCCAGTAGTCCCCGTGAACGTGAGCTGACACGATCACGGAAATCGCGGGCTGCCAGTCCTGCCATCCCTAGATCTCCAACCCGAGCCTCGATAGATTTGCCTGGAAGTGACCTCAGTCTCTCAGAGCGGGTTGAATTGATACGCAAAGAGCAACAGCTTCAACATAGTCATACAACTGGAGAGGGTGTGGAAATGGAGCCTAGTCGACCTCGCCTCACATCACGCCGGGCAACTACTTCTACTGTAACTGTTCCTATCACACGATCACGCACGCTTTCGAAGCCACATCCCAATTCTCGTCCGTCCGCGGCCAAAGACGGCAAAACACCGCTAAATACGCCAGTTGTCGCCCCTACACCTACCTCTGATGCGGAAGCAAGTGAACCAATTCAACCAAAACGACTAGCTGAACGTCTCGGCCTGAATCTTAAGAGAAACAAAGGTGGCTCTGCAATCCCTCGACTTACTCCTAAACGCACGCCCAAGATATCAGCACTTGCAAAGCATTTCGAGCAACTAAGTCGCGAGTTCGAGATTGAACGTCTCCGTGACCGTAAAAAGCGTGAAGAGTCGGAGAAACTTCGACAACCACGCAGCATGCTCCCACGTACATCGGCTACGAATATCGTTGTTTATGACGATGTCAACGCTGCTGTTGAAGAATTTGAGCCTGACGTTGAGCCTGAACCCGAACCAGAACCTCGCCCCCGTCGAAAGCTCAAGCGGCCACCAATGTTCCCAAAGTCACAAAAGGATAAAGATCATTCTGTAGGCCCTACTGGACATCGTCGAATCTCCACCTCAAGCAAGACCATTATCGCTCCTGTTCAGTCCAAGGCAGATGATAAACAAGATAAAGACAACTCACAACCCGACCCTAACCCGGACATCGAGAACAAAACAGATGCCGACCTCGATGACGACCATGCTAACGAATCCGATGGTGGCTCTGAGCAAGCTAATGACAGCAATAACGGGAATGAAAGTCTCGCTCTTGTCCGAAAGAAAACGGAATGCTTTAAGAAAGCTGACAGCGACTCTGAGCCTGATAGTGATCTTGAAGCATCTAATTCTGATTTTTCACCGGATGTACCCGGAGATCCCAATAATGAGCTTGCCAAATCTCAGAAGAGTAGTCTTCTCAAGATGCTTGCCAACTTCTGGGCAGAGCGTTCATCAAGTGGTTGGGCGCCGCTTGATTACCCGATCAGTCCTATGGAGCACATCTTCATCGATAACGATATTGTTATTCGTGAGGACGAACCTAGCTCCTTGATTGCATTTGCGCTAAATTCCATGGATTACCGACAAAAGCTAGCCGAAAGCCGATACAACGTTCACAAGCACTTGCATGATGACGACGTGACACCAGCATTCTACGAGAGTGACCCTCCAAGCGTACCATCCGGTCCTGATGCCGAATCTTATCAGAAAGAGCTTGAGCGAGAGTTGAGAAGTCGAACAGGCTCACATCTAAAGTTTCAGTTCCAGATTGGCTCGTCAAAAATGTTCTGCAAGATCTTCTATGCCGGCCATTTCGATGCCATGCGGCGTAAGTGTGGCTTGGCTGAACGCTTTGTTGAGTCTCTGGCACGCTGTATTTCATGGGACTCTCGTGGTGGCAAGAGTAAATCCGTGTTTCTAAAAACTATGGACGACCGCTTGATTCTTAAGGTAAGTGAATGCTACTTTTGTACTATCTGAATATATGTGCCTGACACAACTGTCATTTTAGGGTCTGTCGCCTATCGAAACCCAAGCATTCCTCAGCTTTGCCCCGTCGTATTTCAATGTTATGGCTGAGACTCTCTTCCACGAGCTCCCTTCAGTTATTGCCAAGATGGTCGGCTTCTTCCAAGTATACATTAAGAACCCGGTAACTGGAAACGACACCAGGCTCGATCTCCTCGTCATGGAAAATCTGTTCTACGATCGTGCTCCTACCAAGAAGTTCGATCTTAAGGGCTCAATGCGCAACCGTAAGGTCGATCCCACTGGTGCCCAGGATGAAGTCTTGCTAGACGAGAACATGGTCGACTACATCTACGAATCACCCCTATTTGCCCGAGAGCATTCTAAGCGCCTACTCCGCTCATCCGTACACAACGACACGTTATTTCTCAGCAAGCAAAACGTGATGGACTACTCATTAATGGTAGCCATTGACGAGCCTCGTAACGAACTCGTTGTCGGTATCGTTGATTGTATTCGTACTTACACGCTAGACAAGAAGTTGGAGACGTGGATTAAGGACCGTGGATTGGTCGGTGGAGGCCGGAGTCGACCAACTGTAACAAGTCCCCGAGAGTATAAGAAACGCTTCCGTGAGGCCATGTCGCGGTATATCCTTCAAGCACCGGATTGTTGGCGGTTATTGGCAAATCAAAATAACGGGATGAAGCCTTTGCATCGTAATATGCTTGATGAGTAAAAGAAATTCAAAAAGAGAACTAAAAAAAAATAAAGAAAGGGGGATGGTGGGTTATTGCTATTATTTCATCGTCATTATTGGAAATCTTTGTGTTTCAAGTCTTTTTTTTCTCTGTTTTCTTTTATCTATCTATCTATTTAGCCGTTTATAGCATTTCATGATACCATTAATATCACCTATTTCCACATATCTATCACTTTCGTCAATTTCTTCACTATACAGTATTACATACTTAATACATACCATCCGATACGATTACGCCAGAGGTTTCTTTCTAACGGACACTCCATCATCAACCACCCAGAGGCTCACTAAATAGATGGTATATATGTAATGTACATAGCGAGCCCCACTTAGGAATTTGTCTTGTGGGTCTGTCATTTCTAAGAAGAAGAAAACTTTGTGGAGGCATTCTTTTTTTTTTTTTTTTTT
>LJZU01000066.1:0-24478 GCA_001513805.1 Davidsoniella virescens
CCCGCCCGGTTAGCTCAATCGGTAGAGCGTAAGACTCTTAATCTTAAGGCTGCGGGTTCGACCCCCGCATTGGGCTCAATTCCCGATGCTCCAGTTCAACTGGAAATTTCGGCGATCAATGATCGCGATATCATTTTTTTGCATTTGGGGCACTCGCTTAGGGTTATATACATTGACTAGGGTTGGTATGTCCTACCCCTTGTCGATTTATGATGTCATAATCAGCCTTTGCTTACTGTCACTAAATATTTCTTAGCCTTTTGTTTCCATGGTTCTTTTTCGCGGCTATATGTAGTTAGTAGACTCACCATAACATGAGCTATAAGCTCGAGAAATTGCTCATGATGCCTTGTTACTGTATTTCGTTGGTCAGTCTAAGAGTATTGCTTGAGACTGACGCTAAGCAAATAAGTCTTTCTGAATCCTTGGAACATGAGGGGACTTTGACAATCTCTCGCCTAGAAACCTCTTCTTGTTTTTCTACCCCGTCTCTTAAAGCAGGGCCCTAGGGAGCTTTAGCGGCACCTGACCCACTGAGGTGACTTTATCGCGGCCTGTAGCTCCCTGTCAATTTCCCAATAGGGTCAAATGGGTAGGCAAGCTTAGGTCGCAGTCCAGTTAGCTATATGTACTACTTTTCTTGATAGTATGTAGTCCAGTATGTAGAATAGCTAGCTTACAGAAGATCGGGCTCTGATAATGAAGCACATTCAACACAGCATGTCTCCAACTAGATGAGCATCGTCTTCTCTGCCCCTCACTTTGTTTTGTTTCGCTTCTTCGATATTTTGGTTCTGCCACGCAATGTTTCTGCCTCCGAAAGCTACCTATTATGAGATAAATCAAACTTGTATCTACTATCAACATCGAAAATTACGTGATAATAACCCATTTTTTGTCTCTTTTGCCCAAACAAAACTAGCTGAAGCACGCAAGATAGTCGCTATACTAAAGTAGGTGCCACCACAATCAAAGTACATTTCTATTTCCGTGGTTGCTGCCTTTAGTGCCTTATTTTGCCCTTCTATTGTTATCTTCCTTTTCTTATTTTATCTTCAACTTTCTTCCTCCATTCACAACATCCTCCCTCGATCCCGGAATTGTTTCTTGTCTTTCTTCGTCTCTCTCTTTTTCTTTTCTCCTCCATCTTCGCTTTTCCGCATCCCTTCCGGACTAAGATTACGGACCGCTCGACCAAGCCATATCATCTTACTGACTAACCAGAATCAGCCTCAACACCAATAGTAGCTGGACAGACCAGCCTACTCATTTTTTTTCTTACCTTACCGCCCGAGCCTGACAACTATTCTACACGAGCCCTACAGCACAAGTCTATCTATCTACACCTTATCTTCAAACTTGCCATCGCGGCAGAACCAGACTTGTACTCTCGCCTACACCCCATAAGCCACCTGATAATCTTTCCATCACATCTGGCACGGCGCATCAGCCACCAGATATCCTAATCAGCCATGTTCGACTTCTTCGCGAACCTGCTCTCGTAAGTACACTCTGTTATTGTGCTAGCTACACTCGTTTTTACTATCGCTATAAGCCCTGATTTGAGGAGTTGGGCTAGTTTTGTGTGCCCTGCCTGCCTGCATATGCATACACACATGGCACATAGATGCTATATTTCATAAATTTTCTGCATAGCTCGATCCTAGCCAGTCTAGCCTTTCCGCTCGTGATAACAGCAGCAGCAAGTAGACTATCTTATGCTATATGACATGGAGGTGGAGGTCTCGATCTTTCAGTAGACTAATCAATCATCTAACCGACTTTTAGGAGCATTGCATCATTCCTCTTCCCGCTATATGCATCTTACAAGGCCCTAAAAACCTCAGACCCGGCCGCTTTGACGCCATGGCTGATGTATTGGGTAGTGTTTGGATGTATGATGCTGGTTGAATACTGGACCTATTGGTTCTTCATGTGGTACGTATCATGTTTGGCTAAGCTACAAGCTGCAACCATGGTGTTGTTTTGTGTGTGGGTGTCTGTAGATATTGACTCTGATTCTCTTTGCTCGTGATAGGGTCCCTTTTTACGGCTACTTCCGTCTTGCCTTCATCCTATACTTGATGTTGCCCCAGACGCAGGGCGCCCGCACCATATACGAGACCTATATCGAGCCCTACCTGCAGGAGAATGAATCTCGTATTGAGGAATTTATTGTCAACCTACATGAGACTGCCGTCACTGTTGGTTTAGACTATCTCAAGAAAGCCATCGAATATGTTAGAGTAAACTACATGAACCTTCCTCCCAGCGAGCCTGAAGCGCCTCCTCCGCCTGCAGCGCGGTCGGCATCGAATGCTCAAACATACACGCAGATGCTCCTATCCCGCTTCAGCATTCCTGCTTCTCGAGGAAGCAGCTCTGCGCCTTCTGGTTCTACTGGGGGCACTGGAACCAGCGCTGGTGATTTCTATAACCTACTAGCATCTGCTGTTTCTGCCGCCACTTCGACTGTTGGAGGTAACACTCAGAATCCGGAAGACTCCATTTCTTCGATGACGTCATCTGGAACACTGATCCCACCTACTCTCCGGGACGCCCATGAAAAGATGACCTTCATTGCTGCGCAGCGCGAGCGTCTCAACATCGTGCTGAGTGCATTGGACAAAGAGGCACTCCAGCTCCAGACCCAGAGCCCTCGTGATGGAACTCGTACTCCCGGCTCAGAATTTAACGATGACTCGGATCGGCCCAGCAGTGGCTTGAGTAAGACTCGCAGCGAGACCGATTTTGTCAAAATAGATGCCGAGAGCGGTGATGAGAGAGGTATGCGCAAGCGTACTAACGTAGGTGGCAACTGGGTTCCTTGGGGCTGGGGAGCTGGTGATGAAAGCAGCGGTGTCAAGAGCTCAGGCGCCGAACGGTGAATAGGCGCTAATAAGCCACCAATACGATGCCAAGATAAGACTAACATCCCCTTCTAAGAAAGCACTGGCTTAGTAACTTTGCATTAAATTCGTGTCACGAGCCTTGATCTTGTACATTTAGCGGATGCCAAATCTTCTACTGCTACCTACATACTTTACTATTTTCAGCCAAAATTGGTGCGTGGCTCGAGTCAAATATAATTTAGTCACTTATTTATGCATTATTCTCTTTCATCAACATCAATAGCTTTATCCTTTATGTTTAGTTTGATTATATACTAGTTAGTATTGAACATAGAGTAGACCTGTGAAAAGTATCAACTTGATGAGATATCGTTACATAATTATTTTTCGAAGAAAGAAGAGATAGAGGACAGCAGAACATGAAAATTGAATGATAATCACGACACGGCAATACGGAATTTGAATGACTTCTATTCCATAAGTCAACATAGTCCGAAGTTGTATCGTAATAAAACTAACATCGTACACCGGGTGGCTATACGCACTTCCTCCTGCTATGCCGTATGATTTTGCTATATTTCAAGCACATGTGAACTAACGACCACCGACGCATTATTCCATATTATAGTTCCGATAAAGAACGTAGCCTATTCAACTAGTGCCACATCAGTTCCGGGATTAGGCAAGTTTAAGTAGACTTCTTGTATGGGTAAGGGACAGGGTCGCCCTTCTTGATCCAGATACGGGCCTTCTTCTTGTTGACGACATGCTCGACCCAAACCTGTTCGGCATGAACGTTCTGGAAGCGGCGAATGAACTGAGGATCCCATAGTTGCCAAGCCACGCCGAGATCCTTGCAGCAACGCATCAGAGCATTGGACTTGCAACCTTCGACAGCGCGGGGAATCTGGTCTACGGAGAAGAAGTTGTTCTCGCCTTGAGCCTGGGAAATGAACCTATTGTATTAAAACAGAGAAGGAAGCGATTAATGTTTGAACGGCATTTTTGGATTCGGTCGAAGTTGTTGGAAAATAGACATATATCGATGGCAAGTTACAGAGACGAGGGTTCTACTTACCGGCCGTGGACGATTAGCGCATACTCGCGCGTCACTAGCTTATCTCCCACAACAGTATCACCGCGAGGCACCAGACCCCAACCACCGGGACCGAAGGCCTCGTTGAGCACCTTACGGTAGCGCACCTCAGGCATATAAATAATGCCATCGGGCTTCATCTCTACGTCCAGCTTTGGGTCGACCGCGCGAGTCAGGATATCCGCAATCTCCTTCGGGAACGGCTCCATGGACAGTCCATAGTATGATGTGCTCCAGTCAACGTAGTCGGGTGTTCTAAAAGAGGGCGCGCCGTTGATTGTGGTGGTCTGATTGCTAGTGTTATTTCCTGACGGGGACGATTCGCTGGATTCGAGGTTCTGGTCCTGAGCTTCGATGCCGCTGGAGAAGCGCGCGGAAGAGATCAATGGCCGCGCCATCGTGATGGTGGATCGACGGGCGGTGTGCACGATAGGGCGCATAGCGCTACGGAGCGATAGAAAAGAAGCCATGATGGACAAGACGATGCTGTTGCGGTGGGTTTTCTTGATGCGTTCTTCTTTCTTAAACCCAGGGCTGTTGTCGTTGATTGATTTGATTATATTTCCGTTGGTTGATAGAGGGGTAGTTAACTCTCTGGTGTTCTCTGTCAGGCAAAACAATAGTTCGAATAAATGTTCCAAAATATTTTAAAGTGGGGCACAAAAGGTGACGTGACTAAGCACTTGGATAGCAATAGCACCCGAAGCTATACCTAAGTTCCATGAATGTGAAATTATGACTTTGAAATCTGCAATTTAATTCTTCTTATCTATTCAAGCATCTTTCACTGATGTCCGAATGTCGTTTTTGTGCTTTTTCCAGCACGTTTGGAACTCAGCCAACTAGACAGAGATAGGGTTAGTAAACTGTAATCCTGAAAACACCAGGTATGGCGTGGTAGATCATGACTACGAGTAAAGACGCACCTCGCCGGCACATTTGCGCCAGTCTTTATGTTCGTACCAGCACTCTTGAAGCTGTATATTTTCATCTGCCAGTTGTATCTCGAGTTAGCTTAATTCCTTCAAGCCACGATTAGTGTCTCCTGCTGCAAAGTCCGGAAGGGAGAGGAAAAGAGAGCTAGTGGCTTATGAACTTACTTGAGCACCCAGTTTTGGTGATTCTTTCTTCCCTGGTTTCATATATAAATTTTAATATCTGCATGTTAAGGCTGATGCTGACTTTGCTTCTGTACATACCACGCATCCGGCTCATCTTCGGTGTTATTGTCCGTGACACCGTCCTGTTTAGCGGGCTTCTCTCTTCTAGGCTCTGAACGCATCTTGAAATGATTGATTATTTAGTCGTTGAAAACAAAACGGGAGTCAGAATTTGACTTTGGAGGCAAGATCAGATAAAAACAAGTGTTGGGAAGACCCGCCAAGGTAGTTACTAGTTGTAAGTGGATTTGTTGGTGCAGGGGATTTTACAAGGAAGGAAACGAGAGAAAAAAGAAGGCACTCTACTTTTGTGAGCGCCGGAATTGGATGTGATATCCACCAAAGCTTAGTACCTTCCTTCTGTAATTGGCAATAACCTAAGGCACAGTTTATTTTGCTGACAGTATCCCTCATCTTAAACTATTGTATTCTTTTTCAGATCAACAACAACAAAACCAGCAAGCCGCGAAGTAAATCAGAAGAAAAGTAGCCATGGTGAGTCGAAAACTCAATGTGCTGGTGTACACTGGTGAGTCCCATCTTCTGCCGAGCACAGTAAACTAAAAGTCCGTCACCTAACTGTTGTTTTAGGCAACGGAACCACTGTTGAGTCTGTCAAGCACTGCGTTTATTCACTGCGTCGCCTTCTGTCTCACAACTATGCCGTTATCCCTATCACAGACGCTACGCTTCTCAAAGAGCCTTGGGGCCCAACATGTGCTTTGCTGGTGATGCCTGGCGGCGCCGATCTCGGCTACTGCAAAGTACTCAATGGTGCCGGCAACCGCCTCATCTCCGACTACGTACGCAAAGGTGGTGCGTATCTAGGTTTTTGTGCTGGCGGATACTACGGCAGTCAGCGTTGCGAGTTTGAAGTGGGAAATCCTGTTTTGGAGGTCGTCGGAAGCCGGGAGTTGGCTTTCTTCTCCGGAACATGCCGTGGAGGCGCGTTTAAGGGATTCGAGTATCAGAGCGAAAAGGGCGCTAGAGTTGTCAAGTTGAAGACCTATGGACTGGAAAATTGCCCAGAGAATGTGTCTTCGTATTACAATGGCGGCGGTGTCTTTGTGCCTGCGCCGACGAAGGGATATTCTGGGTACAAGTTCGAAGTATTGGCTAGCTATGATGAAGAGCTCAATGTAGATAGCGGCGATCAAAAGGCTGCTATCGTCCTCTGCAAAGTCGGGCTTGGCTCAGCGATTGTAACCGGCCCGCACCCCGAGTAAGTGTCCTTCCACTATTTCCAAGCGTGGAATGACCACTAACAAATTTTAGGTTTGCCGCTGTAAACCTACACCCACAAAAGGATGTTGCAGGCTACAACGACTTGATACAAGAGCTGACCGATGCAGATTTAGAGCGAACAGCCTTGCTGAAGGGTATCCTAATCAAACTAGGCATCGAAGTCAGCCCAGAAGAACTTCCCATTCCTTCGCTGACACCACTACACCTGACAGGAGAAAACCACCGCCAGGATGTTTGTAAGCTTTTGGAATCTTGGGAAAGCATAATCAGCCATGATGAAAACAATGGAGATTTCATTAGGGATGATATGGACACGTTCCAAATCTTGAAAGCAGACTCTCTCTGGGATATAGCAGACTACAAGAATTCAGGGATACTTCCCGGTGTTTCACGGGATTCCAAGGCCTCACACAAGGCTATACAATCTTCAGATGATGTTAACTTTACAGACTTTTCCACTCTCATTAAGTCTCTAGTTTTGTACGAGTCTTTCTGGCCAGGAAACAAGGAAACCCCGTACTTCCACCACAACGTTTACTACAGTTCCCTGTCGCGATACCGCGAACAGGAACGTAGTGCCGAGAGTTGGGGTTCATTGCTGGTATACAGCGAAGTCATCACTAGCACCAATACTATCATGGACAAGTATGAGCCCTCTTATTATACCTAAATAATATGATAGCTAACCGTTCTTATCTCTATAGAAACCCAAAACTTCTCTCCAAACTGCCTTCAGGTTTTACAGTAACTGGAACTGTACAAGTTGCTGGCCGTGGTCGTGGCTCTAATGTTTGGGTCACGCCTATTGGATGCCTAAGTTTCTCGACTGTAATCAACCACCCAGGGTACTTGGCTATGTCTCGCCCGGTTGTCTTCATCACCTATCTTGCTGCTATCGCCGCTGTCGAAGCTATCCAGTCTTATGATGATGGCTACGAGAAGATACCTGTTAAGCTCAAGTGGCCCAATGATATCTGTACGCATTCCTGTATAATGTGGACTATGGTCGTAACTTGCTAACCTTTTCATCCCTACATAGATGCCTTGAACCCTAACCGCGAAGAAGGTGGGCCTGAGTATGTCAAGATTGGTGGTATCTTAGCTACTTGCTCCTACTTTGCCGGAGCCTATCAAATTGTCATGGGTCTCGGCGTTAATACCAATAATGCCCGCCCCACGACTAGTCTCAATGCCCTGACGAAGTCAGGCCAAGAAGCTTACCGTGTCGATCGACTTCTAGCTCGTATCCTTACCCGGTTTGAAGATGTATACAATCAGTTCCTCAGAGAAGGTTTTTCACCAGACCTAGAAGCACGATACTATTGCCATTGGCTGCACGCAGGCCAAAAGGTCACGTTGGAAACTGAAGGTGGCGTCAAAGCTAGAGTCCTTGGTATCACGAGGGATTGGGGTCTGTTGAAGGTAGAAGAGCTTGGACACGATGGTAGAGGAACAGGAAAGATTTGGAGTCTCCAGAGTGATGAGAATAGTTTCGACTTCTGGAAAGGATTGATTAAGCGGAAGGTGTGAATCTTGTGCTTGATGAATTGTCATGGCTGAAAGCTTGCCTGACAATTACTAACTACAAATGATTCAGCCTTAGGTTCAAATAACATGCTTGGGATACACGCGTGCTTTTTTTCATGATTTTGGTCATCTTATGTTCACTTATTGATCCTATATGATGGTTGCCTGCAATGGAATTTGGTATAGGCTGCAAAAATTAACATATAATCTTCCAATGTATTGGTGGTACCTAAGCTTGAGTAATTCTAGAACAAAAAAGTCTTAAAGTGCTGCCTCTTGGAAGACGGAAAAGAAGACTCGGACAATCCTTTACCCTTCAACTCACTACAACCAGCCTTACGTCTTGCTGACACCGCCAGTCTAAGTGATAGTGTATTCTCACCGATGATAGATAACCCAAGAATGTCAACTCCTTCCCATATATCAGATCCTGATCTGAAGGTTTTGTATAGAAAGGAGTCCGGAGAGCGTTTGAGTCCATCTTAGATGTTCTCTTCTTTAGATCTTTTACACCACCTTTAAACTTGGCCTATCCCAGATATAGAATGGAAATATTTGTTCTCTTATGGTCAGCCAATGCTTGGTGCTCTCAGTCTAGATGAATTGAGATCCAGTAAGCTTGTCACGCAGTCATTCCTGAAGATGAAATCTCGGGATCTAGCTGGCCGGAGTACACTATACTACGGTTGATTATCTTGCAATTCTACAGAATAGAGTAAGCTTCGATGTTGTCTATCAGCCTCATTGTCAGAAGCTAGTGTCTTATTAGATTCGCATACTCTAGTATCTAAACAATATAAAGCTCCTCGGCATATCATCAGTATATCACTGGAGACACTCATTATACAACATATATATATATTCTAACCGTTTGAAGTTTGACACTAATCAATTCACCATTTACAATGACTATTGAAGGAAGAGTCTAAAAACAAGGCAAACATGTCAGCGATTAGTTCTAAACTACATCTTGTCAGCCGTTTTGGAAATCCTATTATGTCGAAGTTGGCAATAACAAATCATCACCTGATCATTCACGTGATTTTTGAGACATAAATGTGGAGCATACCTTGACCCAATCCTTCCTTACCTTGAATTCCAAGCTTTGAACAATAGAATTTCGCTATCAAATCAATGCCCAAGGTGACATTTCAAGCCGGCCCATCAATATATCCACTCATCTATCCAATTGAACGGGATACATAATCCACCTAATATATGTTTATCGCAATATAAGCTTCTATTCACTCAATATAGATTTTTGATACTTTTTTGATTCCTTGTTTCACACGATTCAGCTAGACATGAACGGCATCGACGAACGACAGCCTCTTTCAGCTGGTCGGCCATCGATGGACGATGAACTTACTGTCGATGTTGAAGCTGAAGCCGAAGACGAGGGTCTGCTAGACTCGTCGAGTTTCTTTCTTGACGTCGGCTCGAATAACTTTGGAGAGATTAGTCGACGGACCAACGGCAAGAAAATGGCGGTCTTTGTGGGTATTCACCGGTATGTTTATCCTTCTCTTTTTGTTGCCATGTTTGATAATCTTGATATGAGGCTCTTTAGAACTAAGTCGGCGCCTGCTTGAGTTAGCTGAAAAGCCACTATCCACAACGTGGAAATAGGTTGTTCAAAGTGGATTCCTACATTTGACGTTGATACTATTGTGGCGTCCGTTTTTGTTAATTATGTTTCCATATGCGCGCTAACACAATCGTTACATAGAGTACGACGACTTATTATTGCCGCTATAGGTGAGTAGCTTTTGGCTCAAGGAGTACCACTCCCAATTTTCCCCTAGAAAATAAAGTGCTGACAACAAGAAACGCCAGAGGATCCCTATACGCCAGAACAACTGCGTGGACCGCGCATTAACAAACTCATCGTTCGGCCTCTTGTTGATCGATTGTATGATCCACAAGATCTCTCTCTCGGTAAGCCTATGGTAAACCATGTTTACCCTAAAAGATCGTGTGCTAACCCTCCTTTCCACAGTATACTGTTTGTTAGCAAATCGAGTGCAGTTCCAACGTTCGCAAACTTCACGTCATGTCCAGCAATCTGTAATGCTGGCTCGCGCCACGCTTTGTGAGATTCTTGCAACTCGTGTGTTACGTAAATTCCACGAAGAAAACTCAGGGCTTCCAGGTCTTTTGCTTTTGGCAAACGTTCTAGTTGCCGGCTATGATCCATTCCAGGGTGCGCCACCTGATATTCACCGGGAAGCTCGTTTGGCCCAATGGCCCGTACAAGATCGTGGTGGTCACGAGCGAAAGCTGACTACACTGGAATTGGCCATTCTTACAACTAGTAAATCATTTTTAGCATCGCGTGCCTGTGTGCATGTTGTCAACGCTATCTATGAAGGTCGTGTCACTTTCACGCCTCTCTCTTTCATGGATATCTTACCTGATCACTACAAGCATCACCCCGTCGCTTTATATGATCCATCGAAAGCACCTGTCTTGAACCATTATCGCCTCAAAGTTCCGCGATCGCGCAACGTCATAGAGCTTATCCAGTTCATCACACTGACGGTGCTCTATTTCTTAGCGATGGCTCACCGCAATTCTCCCTGGATGGAGGTTTTTGAGCCCCTGTTCTCCATCTATACACTAGGCTGGATTATCGAGTTCGTTGCCGCCATCATCGAACATGGCTGGGAAGTCCATTCCCAATCACTATGGTCGTTCCTAGATGTGGCCTTCTCATTCATATTTGCTTGTTATGGTGTGACTCGTCTATTAGATCACTTCCTTGAACTACCGAGCACTTACAGTTATGGTCTCGATATCATATGTCTGGCAGCTCCAATCTTAATGACACGTCTAGCATTTACCATCATGCCAGACAATATTGTCTTCATTTCTATGCATGCTATGCTTAAGGACTTTTTCCGTCTTAACTTCTTAGTTGTGTGGTGCTTTGCCGGGTTCTCCATGTCGCTCATCTGGCTTTTGAAGGAATCTAGCAACTCCGACGAAGCCACGGATAACCCTAGCTACATCACCACGGTTAAATGGCTGATTTGGATCTGGTTTGGTCTAGATGCCACGGGCATCGAAAAGTCTACCGAGTTCCACTTCGTCTTTGGCCCATTGCTCACAATATCCTTTGCCTTCTTGGGCAATATCTTGTTCCTAACGATTCTAGTCGCTATCCTCACAAACTCCTTCTCGAACATCATTGCTGATGCCGATGCCGAGATCCAGTTTCGTCGCACTGTTCTCGCATTTCAAGGTGTTAAGAGTGACTCAGTCTTCATGTATCCGTCGCCGTTCAACATTGGCGCATTGATATCCTTACTTCCACTAAAGTTCTTTGTGACTCCTCGCTTTTTTCACTCAATCAACGTCTTTCTTATCCGAGTCATTAATATGCCCACCTTAGTACTAATTCATCTCTATGAGCGACGAGTCTTCAACCCTCGTCCCCGTAGTCGACGTGGAGACTCATCAGCATGGTGGTGGCCGTTCAGCTTCGAATTCAGTCGGTTCTCGCCACATGCTGATATTGACGCAGTTTTCGATGTCGATCTACCAACGGCGTTGATAGAGGACCTAGAGAAATTGGATCCTCTTGAGGAAGTTGGTATGCTAGAGAACGAAACTATTGTCCATACAATTCCTACCACATCTCGTGAAAGCATGCTGCAGCGTGCGCAGATGAGAGTTCGCACATGGCATTCGCATTCGTCTCCTAACGCAGCGCGCCGATAATGCATTTACTCAGTAGCCAACTTGGTCGTAGTATCAGTCTCAATTTATCTTTTTGGCTTTATTTCTTTGGTAGCTATCTACATGCCATTACGCTCATGAATATATTGTGTATAAAAGCTAAGGGGAAGGAATGCATCATCTTTCACTCGTTTTGCACCAAAATTGTCTCATTTATCCCACATCTTGTGCACTACATTATAATACCACTATCTTGACTATCGTTTATCAGTATGAGATATGCTTGTTTCGAGTCGGAATCACAACACTCAATTGTGCCGAGACGGTTCCGGGTCGGCATTCATGCCGATATCAGGATATCCAGCCATCCAACTACCCTTTTTCGGCAGTCGTCTTTATCATGAAATGCGCTTGGCTGCATTATTTGCGCCGAAGAAATATGCTCGATATGCATGGGATTCTTGTTGTGACTGAATATGCAAATGGATGCATATCTCCGCGATTATGTCATACGGCGCTTATATGACCCAAGATCACATCTATATCACACCATGCATCATGTTGCTAATTCAATCAATTCAACGTACATCCTCAAAGTGAAAAAGTATATAAAGGAAAGTTAAATACTCTTAGAAAATCGAAACTGAAAATGAATTGGAATTGGAATCAAATCTACACAGTCCATTAATCTCACCTTGGTCTAAACCTCGATATACCATTGGCAGATCTTACCATGGCTCCCTCTGCTGTTGATACCGCTCCTAGCCAGCTAGCACCAGTCACTACCAAGACTGGTCCCTCGGTTTCTGCCAAGAAGACAGTCCAGTTCACTGCTGAAGAGATATCTACTATTCTCAAGGAAGAGGAGAAGCTCCCCGACGTTCTTACGGGTCACAGAGAGCCTTTGAAACTTAGCGGTGCCCTGAACAAGTACGAGTCATTTGATGCCACGACACACATTGGTCGTGAGTTTGTCAACGTCGATCTCGTTGAGCTAATTAATGCGGAGAATTCCGATGAACTACTGCGCGATCTAGCCATCACAGGTGAGCCCAAAGTATATCTTTTCAATTACCTCCATAATGCTAACGATTTGATACCTAAAATCATAGTCTCTCAGCGTGGTGTTGTGTTCTTCCGCAAGCAAGACAACCTAACAAACAAGTTGCAGAAGCAACTGATCCAGCGTTTAGGTGAACTGACTGGAAAGCCTGCGACATCCAAGTTGCATATCCATCCAGTTCACAACTCGACCGTTGGTGACGACAAAGACGATGAGATCAGTGTTATCTCATCGGAGCGCGCGAAGCAGTTGTATCTCAATGGCTTCTTGAACCTTGATAGAAAGCAATCGCAGCGTACTCAGTGGCACTCTGATATCACGTTCGAGCCGATCCCAAGTGATTATGCACTGCTCAGACTAACTCAGCTGCCTATCACTGGCGGAGGTACGCCTTATGTATCCAATCTTATCCATCAGTTGAATAAAAGTAACAAGTATTCGTTAGACACACTATGGGCGTCCGGCTACGAACTATACGATCGTATCTCTAAGCCTGTACAGGACTGGCTCAGCACGCTGACCGCCACATACGCACAGCCCAACTTCAACCGTGTAGCCGAGACAGGCAACTTCAAGATTTACAGCGCACCCCGCGGCGCCCCTGAAAACATCGGCGAGCTTCTAGAAGCTGTGCACCCCGTGATCCGCACGAACCCCGTAACGGGATGGCGATCTGTGTTCGCAGTCGGCCAACACGTGGCGCGCATCAACGGCTTGACAGAAGACGAGTCGCGACACTTCCTCGACTGGTTCGTACAATTGATTGTTGAGAACCATGATTTGCAGGTGCGGTACAAGTGGAAGGAGGTCAACGATGTGGCGATTTGGGATAACCGCTCGGTATACCATGCGGCTACGCCGGATTATCTGTTCCAGGGGCTCGGTGAGAGAAGCGGGGCGCGGGCTGTGAGTCTGGGCGAGAGGCCTTACTTTGATCCTAAGAGCAAGAGCCGCCGGACCGTGATCCGGGAATCTCTTGAGGCACAAGCCAAGTCTTAAGCAAAGTAGATTTTGATACTTCATGATATAGTTGAATTTGTTGATTTATTTATTACTATTTTACCTGCCTACTGTCATTTCGCAGCAATACCACGGCATGGTCCAGACGTGGGCAACTGGCTGGTATTATCATTCAGCTAACTCCCGGGCGGTCAGCGATTGCAGAGCATCTCTTGTGACTTTTTAGCATCCGGCTTTAGGGCCAAGAAAGCTCTCTGTCCAGCGCAGCCTGAGGGCAGGTCTACGGGGTTTCAGGTGTTATTTTTAGTTGCGGTCAAAGGTAAAGCTATCTAGTCTGAAAGGCCACCGGCTATCGGCACGGGGAATCACCCCGACGGAATACGTCTCCATCTCCGTGCTTCCGGCAAGGCTGGCGTGGACATACTAAGAAATTGACAAGACAGCCAAAAGATAAAAACATACAACACCCGGTATTCCCACGTGGTCACCCACCGTAGTACTAATCGGGCGCTTGATAGTTTAACTAGGGGAGAGCGGACGGGATCCCGTGCTTTCTATCAGCTATGGCCGTATGTGGCAATTTTTGGCTTAGAAAACAATATATACTGTAAGTGTGAGTGGCGGAGAACTTTGACTATCCAGACCATTGATCGAGTTGTTCACAAGCATGCCTTTGAGTATCATGAAGGCAACAAGTTATGTTATTTTACTTGAACCCCATGGTTCAAGTTTTGAGCTCCTAGAGGGTTAACAAATAGCCTGGACGTATTTGGGACGCCGTAGCACAGCCAGAACTAATATAAAGTAGAATATCTAGTTGAGCAGTCTATTTCCCCTCTTCCAAATAATTTATAAAACATACTAATGGAGAGAAAGAATCCGCCGTGGTCCTCCGGGCCGGCATCCGGGCTAGGAGCCGGTGATCATCCGGACTACATTTCTTTGACTTTCGCCACAACTAATAAGAAGACTATGTATTTGACACTGAAATGATATCTTCATAGCTCTATAGCCCCATAAAATTAATAAAAAATATAATAAAAGACACTGAAATTATACAGACTTGCTAGGATGAAGATGTGGCAAAAAGATTCAAAAGAAAATCCCATAGAGATAGGGTTCGAGTTTCCAGTTAGACTGGAGCATCGGGAATTGAGCCCAATGCGGGGGTCGAACCCGCAGCCTTAAGATTAAGAGTCTTACGCTCTACCGATTGAGCTAACCGGGCGGGGTTATTTTCTTAGAAATTGTTTGTCAGGATCGTTTGTGAGGGACTGGCCCGGGCTCCGGACCCAAGAACCGGCCACTGCGGCTTAACTTTGTCAAAAAGCTACTCAGGAGAGTTCATGCAAGTATCTTGCCAAAAGGTTGGAGGTGAAATGGCACCATTACAAAGCCAACACACCTAGAGAAGCCCTATCAGCGGGCTAGACAAGTGACACGGGGGGTGAGAGTAACTGAGGAGGTTTTTGGTGTGTTTTCTGTTTCTGTTTTCACTATTCTTTGTGTACTTATGTTTTGTCTTTGTTGTTTCTATGTTTTGTGTTCATGTTTTACCCTACTCTGTTTTTTTTTTAGTTACTCATAGTGGAGGTATGGACCACTAGTTCTTCGTGGCTAGGGAACATCTCCGCCCCGCACATACAAAGCTATTGAGTTTGTCTCTAGCGGAGGACTTGAAATATCTGTCCAGTCGCCAATCCGGCGCCGTATGATCTCAGTGGCTTAGTTAGACGTAAAATATAATCATTTCAAATCAAATTGCGTCAGCTTTCCACCGTCATTGTCAAAGGAATGAAGGAAACGAGCTTCATACCTCATGCCCCCTTTGATAAATCCAACAAAACTTTGCAGCATCATTCCTTCGGCAGTTTAAAGACGATAGATAGTAAAAGAAGCATCCGCTTAGTGAAAGGGTAGCATCTGAAATGGAGCAAGAGTGAGAAGCTGAGGCGGCTGTCTTACAGGGTTATAAGAGCCTAAAGTAGAAAGGATATGTCTTGAAGCCTACTGATTTTGTTTGTATGTGGAATTTTACACATCTGTCCCAACAACAAACCAAAACAATACTCACAGGCACAGATGTTGATAAACCCCACCGAGCAAAGTGAAACGCGTATTGACGAAGATCTATCATACTATGTAGTGTTTCATTGTGATCTGACATGCTCCATGTCCAATAAAAGAGCTGTACGACAGAACAGCTAGATGATTGACTAGTGTGAATGAAGTCCAATAATTCTACATAGGTTAAGTCTAACCAGCCACCTAACTACAAAGATGATCCATCGGCGAATGGAAGGCATCAAATAAGCACAGCCAGCGCAGAATTTTCTCTCTAGAGATCGTTGAATGCTATGCTCTTGTCTGACTTAAGATTTCAATGTCCGAGGGAAGAAAAAAAGAGTAGCAAGGGAGACACAGATAGCTACTGTTTTCGGAACTATATGTCTGCCGTGTTACAATCATAATTGCAACTCTTCGCCTTTTTTTTCTTCTCCATGCCAAGAATCGGAGAAGCTCAAGTTCTTGCTCCATACATTATATATACAGGCTAATCTCATAGTCGCTCAAATTTCACAGCAGCAATTACTACCAGGAGCAGTGTTTAGGGAATATAGCCTAGGTCATCAGGACGACGGGAGGTTCCTGAATAGGAACAATATTCTTGTTGGAGGACAAAGAACGACTGCACAGAGGAAAAATCAATATCACGGCAAGTATTCCGGCAAAAAAGAAACCAAGAATATCAAGAGCAGAATATCGAGGGCTATTCTTCAATTTTTGAGGTTTGGGATGAAAGCAAGATAACGGCTGCTCCAATTACAACCACGATAAGAGACCAAAAAGAGTTACTGCCGTCGACGACTCTTGGAGCACAGAAAAATACATTTTGTGTTCGTTTGTTTTTTCCTGAGTTCACCGCTCACTCTGAAAACCAAAAGGAAGACAGATGCATTGATAAATCCAAGAGTTCAGCTTATATTATCTCTGCCAACTATTCACCGGGCTTTATCATTTTACCCTCTCCTTTATGCTCCACTGCCGCCAATTGAGAGCTACGGGGCTCCTCATACTCGGCTTGGCATAGTTATTTACCACATAATTCTTAGTTTTATACACCGACTACCATCTCACCAACGCCAAAACAACATCATTCTCAGCATTCTATTCTGCTCCATGGACGCTCCCATAGAACCACGGGCTCTGGTCTTAGTCCCTGCTGTAGGAGACGATGGCGTCGACGATTCGGGCGCTAGCTGCACGTCCAAGCGTCGGGATAGCAGCCCGAAGCAAGAGGATGCTACCGACACGGTACACAACGCAGCCGAGCGTGGTCATGTTGCCACAGACAGGTACTAAGAAGATGGCTCTGTATAAAGCTGGTTTTAGATGTTGAGAACTGACACGGGCTTTTCCTTGCAGATACGGCCAACCAATTATTAGTATCGACACGGAGGCCGAGAGACGCCTAGTGCGGAAGATTGACTGGTACATCGTGCCGCCGGTATCCCTTCTGTATCTCTTCTGCTTCATCGACCGAGCAAACATCGGTAAGTTGCCGTGTCTTCTTCTGCAGTCATGCATATGATACTAAATAGGGAAGATAGGAAACGCTCGCATTGCTGGTATGGCCCAGGACCTAAAATTCGTGGGCAATGACTTCAACGTAGTGCTATCGTGCTTCTACATCTCGTACATCGTCTTTGAGATTCCAGTCAACATGTTATGCAAGAGCATAGGACCTGGCTGGTTCATCCCGGCCACAACAGTGGGCTTTGGCATCATGTCTTTATGTACCGCCTACGTACACACAACTGCTCAGGCTTGTGCTGTGCGTTTTCTACTAGGTGTCTTCGAAGCGGGCATGGTACCGGGAATTGCCTACTACTTGTCTCGCTGGTACAGACTGTCAGAACTTACTTTCAGACTTGGGCTGTATATCGTGATGGCGCCGCTTGCTGGAGCATTTGGCGGCCTATTAGCCAGTGCCATTCTCACCATGGATCACTTCGGCTCTCTGCACGGGTGGCGCGTTTTGTTCGCCATCGAGGGCATCGTGACGATCTTTCTGGGTGTCGTCGGTTTCCTAGTTCTCACTGACAGACCAGAATCTGCGCGGTGGCTTAGCAATGATGAAAAGGGTCTCTCAATCGCTCGGCTCAAGTCTGAACGATTGGGCACGACCGAGTTACTCGACAAGATGACATTTGCCAAGTTCCTACGTGGTATCCAGAATCCCATTGTCATCAGTACAGCTCTGCTATTCTTGCTGAACAATGTGACAGTCCAAGGCGTTGTGTTTTTTACGCCTACTATTGTACGTGGCTTGTATCCACAGTATTCGACGATTGCCATACAGCTGCGTACAGTCCCTCCGTACGCACTCGGTGCTCTTTTCACGGTTGTTTTCACATACTGCAGCTGGAAGCTGAATCGGCGCCAAGTAATGTTGGTCCTGTCGTGCCCTCTTATCATAGTGGGTTACGCCATGTTCCTTGGATCACACAACAACACAGTGCGTTATGCGGCAACTTTCTTTGTTTGTAGCAGCGCCTTCGCCTTTGGAGCTTTGACAAACGCTGTTGTCTCGGCAAACGTGGTCACCGATACAGCTCGGGCGGGAGCGATTGGTAAGTCTGTAAAGCAGCAGCTACATGCAGTTTGTGATAAAGGTACCTAACTAATGTCTAATTACGCAATAGGTTTCAACGTCATGGCCGGAAACATTGGCGGTCTCATATCAACTTGGTCATACACAGATAGCGACAGTCCCGACTACCATATTGGCAACGGACTGAATATGGCGACTTCATCGTGCCTACTCATCGTTTCTACATTGACATTATGGTGGATGAAGCGCGATAACAAGCAACGAGAGACTCGCAATATCGACGCTGAGCTAGCCGGCCTATCGACAGAGCAGATTGCTGGGCTGGAGTGGAAGCACCCAGCATGGCGTTGGAAGCCTTGAAAGGTCAACAGATCGACAAAATATTATGGTATATCAGTAATTTTACACATAAAAATGACCAAGAAAGAAGAGAAACCAACGCATATAATCATGACACTACTCGCTTTATATTACAGGGACATATATGTGTATGTACGTCTCTAAATAGAGACTACCGACTAGCTAGTTAGAGTTCAAGATAAGCAGCAGCTACCGCTTTTAGAGGTAGCGGCAGCGGCAGTAGTCTCCCCAAAAGCCGGCTTACTCATCTTATCCGTAGCATCCAAGACGCCTTTGCCCTGAGCCAAGATTTGACTTGGTGTGCTAGCATAGCTTGGCGGCACATCCAGAACTGGATTCTCAGTAAAGAAGTTGCGCGGACGCAGAAGCAGCGTGATTGGCTCAGCAGGCATGACGGGGAAATCTTCAGGTGCCGGAATATGCGTCAAACCAAAGGTGTGCCATAGCACGATATCAGTGTTGTCGACAGACTCGGTGCCGTCGCCGATCCATTCCGGTATACCGAGCGAAGTCTCGCCCGATGTCTGCGGCACATGACGGCCGGCTGGCCATAGCTGGTCATCACGGTCTGAATATATAGCTAGTAAATAAGAGGCAAGGAGGGAAAACAGGTGCAAAGAGCTCACTTACACTTGGTGACATGAACAGCATGGCGGGCAAAGCCGGCGCGCTTCCATACCAATGAGTTCTCCTTAGGCAGCAGACGCGGCACTTCGCGACTCACTAGTTTGTAGGACACGGGCTTTTTGCTGTATGGGTTAAGCTTGGAAGTATTAGCGATTTCCCACGAACGTGACGTGTTGCCATCGTAGTCGGAGCAGCCAGTGCCGGTAGTGGCCAGCTTAGTGCGACGGGCATAGAACGCATTGCCGTAAGGGTTCTCCGGGCTTCCGACAGCAGCCTCAGATGGCACAGTATCGACAGCAAAGACGGTATTATCAGGCCCATCGATGCTTGGGTTGATGCGCAGGCAGAATAGGTGCTGGTGGTTATGAGCGTTGACACCAGGATAGACCTGTGTGCCCCAACCACCGGTATCTTCATCAACAGCCATGCTATACGTATTGAGGATACCAGTCAGCTTGATCTCGGGCTGTATAGTACCGTCTTGGTGGAAAATCCACTGCACAGCGTACTCGTAGTTAGCCGCTGTGAAGATCTGCTGTATCACTAGTCGCCGGGCCCGCGTCACGATGACCGAGTCATCGCGGAAGTCGGTATGCTTGAACAAGATACCAGCGTCCTCCTCGTGAATGCACACCGCGTTCTTGACGCAGCGCAGACCGCCGTTTTGGGTAGGGAAGTGTGCGTCCAGGTAGTGGATGGTGCCTTTACAGTCACAGCCCAACGCCAGGCTGTTAGTCATGTAGCCAGCGCCATACTCGCCGAGATCGAAAGCGTGCTTCCGCTGATGTGGATGTTGTGGGTTACCGTAGGGCACCACCATCTCAGCCAGTGATATTCGGTAAAACACTGGCCGCTCAACACCCTTGTCGGTAAAGCTAATGTTGTGCAGCACGATGCCCTCACGGTAGTCAAAGCCCACGTGCATCTTCCACTTTTGCCAGCTCAGCGTGCGTCCAGATAGCGAGAACGAGACGCCTTCTGATTGGGTAATTGTCAGCGGCTTGATATCGGTGCGGTAGCCTCCGTCGATGGCCTTGACGGCCGCAGGGTGATAGTTGATCGGCTTCACCGTGCTGAGCGGGCGGCGTACGGCCGGGATGTCGATGCATAGAATATTCTTGTTAACGGCATCGAATATGGGGCAGAAGTCTAGCGGATACTGGTACTGGCAGTCGTCAATGTCAGGGCGATAATACATCAGTGCCTGCTGCAGACGTGTGTCTGAGCCAAAACGCTCGTCGTAGCCAATTGTCCATGGATCACAGAATACTTTATCCATGTCTTCACGTGCTATACCGCTAAGCACGCACTGCTCAATAACTCCCGGGTCAAGTCGGGCAATATGCTCGACCTGCTGGAGCTCTTCCATGGTGATCTATAGATAACAGCCTGTCAGTTGACATCATCATATCAACGTAGGTTAGGACATGGAAAAACTTACAATTGGCTGGCAACCTGGCGCAGCCACCCAGCTGGTGATCTCACCCGTACTGAGATTGACGAGACCGTCGTGCGTCAGACCCGCCCGGTCAATCGCAACGATATCCGCTACTCGAGGTGGTCGAGGCGCTGTTTCTGGGGCGGCAAGCCAGGCGGTCATCACGGCCTTACGGGGCTCCTGTACCGAGACGACATTGAATAGCAAATCAGCGCCGTGTGCGGCTTTGACGATAGCAACAGCTTTGGCAATCTCCTCGGGTAGTAGGGGATCCCAAGGATGGATGTCTGGTTGGGTGGTCATGTTGTTCGGGAAGTGAATGGAATACGATGATTGAATTTGCTAGAGAGATCGAGGAAGATGATAACAACTGTCAAAGGATGTCTACGAGTCGGCTTTATATACTTGTATACTTAGTTATATATATCATGTACACATACACACAATGCTACATGTTTGCGTATCTACTCGCATCAGCAACAACCATCAGTTCATCATGGATCCTGTGCTAGCTTCCGGTTTCTTATCTATTCCCTCTATCATAGGGGTCCAATGTGCTATTCTATTTTGAGTAATCGACTTTTAATTCTAACATCAACTCAATACGCGCTATTCGACATCAACACTGAAAATACCCAGAGAGAGCATCTAGTTAGCATCAAACACACACCGCGAAGTCTTATCTCCGTTATTTGTCGCTATATTCAATCAGATTCAGTTACCCATCTTCACCCGAGAAAGAAATCGTCGTCGTCATTTGAATATGCGATAACCCATCCCACTTTGCTATTTCAGTTCCTAAAGCAGTAATCTATTTTCTGTGAATATGGCTTTGTCCTTTTTTTTCCTCGGGAACTTGCCGTTTTCCCCGCAGTCATGTTGTATGATAAGATAAGACGTCGGTTCCTATTGCGATAAGACTGCATCTTTCTTTGCGTTTAGTGTCTTCTTAGCCAATATTCTTCATTCTAGTTTTTCATTATAATTTGACTCGCAGTGACTTGTATCGATTTTTGCATCTTGTTTTCCATTCTAGGCTAGTGAATTACAATCAGCTTTTGTTCTCTTAGTTATCTTGCAGCTGCTCGAAGTTTTTTACGTTACTTTTTGTGTAAGTCATGTTTAATGTTAATTGACTGCCCAGCGTATAAGCGAAGTACGTTCCCGATTCGGAAACTAAAGTGCAATTCAACCCTGCTCATTTACATTTTTAACCCTTAGTATTCACATATCTACAAATACATCTTATGTTTATGCCTTACCCTAAGATGCATGAAGAGCATGTTTCATAAAGATCTTCACTCAACCACGCTATAGCTGCTTTAACGTTAGGAAGTACAGCACTTGAAACTAAACAATATACTCGATAAGTCCGGAGGGAGCCCACGCAATGCAACACCAAAAGAAACAGAGTCTGCACACTCAAAATGCACCGATATCCAGCAGACCGAGCATGAAATAGCAGTGGTTTCGACCAATTCAAGCACACAGATATATAAATACAAAAAACTCCAGACTATGCTGAATCCACTACTTGATCAGGATATATGATTCGCAGGTAGCAAAGGCTTATCTGTCTTACAGTAGTACCGATGACTATATGCATACTGTCTCATAGAGAGAAGCCAACTAGTTCTAAGGAGAAACACAATTCACAGAAGTGCATAAGAAACATTTTTCAATGATTCTTGCAAAATATATGCATACCATCCCTCTCCTCACATAGCGGTTGCATCCACTTATTGCCCAACACATACCTGTGCCACACTTCTCTTGCTTTTCGGCATGCGATCATGCCCATCATATTGTATATATTGTATACAGACACAAGATCAAACGTTCATCTTCCGTAAGATCCATCTCACAATCGTCCGTTATCCTTCTGTCTAGCTAAACTCCCACAATCGTTCCTACATTTGGGCATCTGGACGGATATGATGACTTGTTATATGCATGTCTCAACTGCCGAATGACGAACTATCCAATCACGATAGTCGGTTACATGCATGTGAACAAGGAATTCAGACTCACGTACGATACGTGTTTGCCCTTTTATCATTCTACTCCATCCTGACTACGTTCACGGGGATGCATACGAGTCCGGGCCGTGTTTACAAGTAAGCAAACATACAGTCATCTCAGCATGTGAAAGAACATCTACATCAAGGTCTCACGACGTTAGCTACATCCCGTGCAAGTTCAAGTCAATGTAATAGTGCAAGTAACATAATGTACAGTTGGTCATATATGTATGTACATATATATGATGTCGACGCCCGAGATATATATAGAAAGAACATAAAAGTAACAACTGGTCTTGCCGGAAGTGTAAAACAGAAAGTGCAGTCTAGTGCTAGGAATCTCAGACACTGATTGGTTCAGCTGATCTTCCGGGCTATCAAGTGACGACTTGTCTGCTGACTTGGTAGGCATTCTTACGTTTGATTTCGTGACTACAGCTAAGCCCTACTATCAGAAACCAACAGAATTAGATAACTTGGTCGAAAGATACTTACTCAGTGCTTAAAAAGGAGAATATCAGGTACAACACGTATCTCAGCCGGTGATATGTCTCAGCACAGCCTTACTAAACGATATAGTTTCTTGGAAATCTCCAGAGCCGATTGGGCATCAATACATTATCTTGTACAGACATGTTCAGCTTTCACCCAATTTTGGTGCACAGCGACATCATCACACAGTTTATTTTTCCTACTAAATAAAGTCAGAGTAGTATAAATACAAGTACTAGCAAACAATTCTATAACAATTACTCGCAGACTAACGGCTGGATACGACAATCTGACTACAACTCGAACTAATGCTAAAAGGGTCTACTATAATTTTCCAGAGGGCATCCTATTGAAATGATAGCGTCATGACTCAAGGATTCCAATGGGTAGATGCAAAGCGAGGTGTCATTGAGGATTTGCTTACTACTACTGTCTTTCTGTCTCTGCACATGGCGCATATGATAGACGAATCCATTCGTCCGTTTCTGGTGCTTGGGCCAGCAGGCAAATGTATGACTTAGCCTTATCAAGTGGACTCGATAAAGAAAAGCGAGATGCAATTCTACGAAGTGGAATTTTCCAACTCCCAAATTGTTTTTCTTGGAAGCGATATGTAAAGTCTAGGTTTGTATATACCACATATATGTGCGTTTAGATACAATTTACATGTTGCTCATGTATATGTATATGTATGTACTTACACGTGCGTTGCATAAACGAATACGTGCATACATGAAAATCAGCGTTCCTTTCCTTTATATATAATTCCTGGAAGATATGAATAGATAGTGGACAAAAGAGTGTTCCTTCTATCGTTTTACGGCTTTCCCGCAGATCAAAGAGAGGCAAGTAAGGTAATGACTACGATATGTACGAACAAAATTCCAAAATCCATCAAAGTTACCCAGTATCAAAATATAGGATATCGCGATACCGATTGTAACTTTGTTTGATATGTTTCGTTTCACCCGACATACATATATCCTCGTATTACGGATTAGTATATAGATACTGCCAATATCATGGCTGTGCTTAGCGCAGACTCGAATATTCGTGAAATTACCAATGAGGTCAGAATGCTGTCAAAATACACGGATAGCCGCCCCAATTGATCCTCGTAACAAGGGGCTGTACAGATATTCCCAAGTCTTCTACGTTTATAGTTGTATGTATGTAGTATTTTTTTGGTCTGCAGACAACGAATCCTCTTCTTCCTTTTTTTTTCGCAGCAGAGAGCCTAATTCTTGCTGATTAAATCCTCTTTCTCTCATATCATACATACAGATATACTAGACATGCTCAGCTACACCCTGCGGCTATTTGGATTGGAGGGGGGGGGGG